>JACCHZ010000189.1:0-300342 GCA_018907045.1 Wiebesia pumilae | reverse complement strand
TTGGAGATATCATTTAGTGAAGCACTATACTTATATAAAAACGAATTATATGACAAGTATAAATACGTAAAAAAATTACTTCGTATATTTTAATCCTTCGAATTATATACATAATAAGTTGATGAGTGTGTGTATTGGTTTATAAAATTGAGTTTACTCACTTTCAAATTTCTTCTCGCATGAATATTTGCAGTTATGTTTTAATTTTGTATATTCTGCAGCTAAGTTTCAAAATGTAAAATATAAATAAAACCAAGCCCATATTTCGAAAGAATTACTTTGAAAATTTTGAGTAACCTTTTCGAATGTTATTCTTTTGTGACATAATTCATATTATCTATATATTTTTGGTAAATGTTGCAATTAAAAAAACTATTAATCAAAAATAATTTTCTCCTCAATTTTGTAATTAATAAATTATACTCTAGATTTGTTCGAAAATTATAGTACATCTTCGATTGCAATTTTAACACTAGTATTTAATAATATTAATTAAAATTTAATTATTATTTGTTATATTATTGATTTCATCCCATATTCCTGAGTTATCAATTTAAGAAGATGAAATGCATTCAAATATGTATATATTTATATGACTGTTATCGTCATATAGATTATTGAATTAATTGCATTTATACATCTATATTACTATTTTTCTTTTTATTATTATTATTATCAATAGTGTTTTAAGGAAAAAAATGAAATTAATACGTCGCATTTGAATGTTATAAATTAATAAAAATTTGCTTTTCGAATGTTATGCTTTCGTAAGGTAATACATATTATCTATATATTTTTAGGAGATAATGCAATCAAAATAATTATATATCAAAACTAATTCTCGTGTCAATTTTGTAAATAATAAATTATATTTTGGATTTGTTCGAAATTTATAATACATCTTCGATTGTAGTGTTAACTCTAATATGTTATAATACTAATTAAAATGTTATTATTATTTTTTAATATTATTGCTTTCAATCTGTATTCTAATATTTAAATATTTCAAATTGTTAAATATGAACAATGAGGATTCGTGAATATAATAATAATATTTATTACGGATTGAATCAAATAATAAAATTATGTACTTTTTTAATTACTTTTAACATACATTTAATTTTGTATCTTCGTGCGATAAGTGAATTAACTTTTTTTTCTTAAATGCACTTGCAAAACGAAATTAAATAGAAATTTGTTGTCTCTTTTAATTACCCAAAATCTAGTAAAATACGTGTACCTTAATAATTTATGATTACTTTAGCTACCAAATAGATGATAATGTTTAGGAATTTAATTTATACCGAAAAGTTTGATGAGATGATTGAAATCAACAATAAAAATGCAAAATATATTTATCTCGATAGATGTATTAACGTATTTGTTATAACTTTCAAGAAAAAGTTCATTGGGCGTACTGTGTTTCCTTAATTTAGTATGACTATTTAATGTAAAAAAAATGTAAACAAGGTAATTCAATTTATGTAACTCAATCATTAACAAAATGATACAATATACTGAAGAATTTTAGAATAAATCTATAAAATTTTGTTTTCTTACTGGGATTTGAACTCGGCAAAGCATTTGAATGATTTCGTGCCGTGGCCTCGGAAATATCTGGATTATACAATGAAAACTTGTGTTTCAATCATAATTTTGGATCACTAGTTTACAAGGACTTTTTCATAATATTAGATGAATACCACTTCATCTTAACAATTAGGAATTTAAAGACTGTAAAGAATTATGTTGTTGCTATAAACGCGATCGAATCATATAATTTATTGTATTAAATAATGGATATACTTTATATATCTAATCAAGTATTATTAGTATAGTGTTTGAGTCAAAATTACTATTAAGTTCTGTTTAATTAAAAATTTTCAATAGATCAATATTAACATTTTCGAAAAGTATTTTTGAAAACTTGTGTTTGTATTGGAAATTTGGAAATTGTTAATGGTCCTGGTACTAAATAAAATCATTAGAATGCATAAACAAAAATATGGATAAAATCACAAAGAGTATTTAGAAAACTGGAAGTAAATGAAATTTTTGTCCATCATCTGGAAAACTAGATGATTTCCAGTTTAAGGAAATCATTCAAATTTCTTCCGGTGAAAACAGGGGTAATATGTTTGAACTACGTCATGAACTCTTAATCGGGCAACTCCCGCTGCGTTGACATTTCATTATAATGTGTGACGGAAAAGTACATCGCGATCTTACAAGTTAGTGTATGTGTAATATAGTGTTTATGGCAAGCAGTGAAATCGGTCGAAAGTCTGTGCGTGTGCAAATTGACGCTTACGCGACCGTTGTGTGAGAAAGAATGATAAGACCACCTTATGAATTTCCGATTCGGAGCGACTGATCCTTTTTACAGACTCCTACGTTTAGTATATCTTTATCCATCCGTTCTTAAGTTTTGTTGTAATTCGTTCTGGGAAGGACGGATTCCGTTCGAGCTCCCTTCGCTGAATTAGTGGACAGTTGGCAGTGGCTTATCGGCGCCAACCGCTGCGTACTTTCGGGGGCCACCCCTTTAACGTCGCCACGGCCTTTAGACGGTGCTATACTTTGTGCCATTAATTTCGGATGGTCCCATCTCGAATTCGCCCCTTTCTCGCATGGGTATACTGTCGGGGTTGTGTGCTGCTCAAGTGGTCCCTTCCGCCTCCACCGACGGATGTGAGTTTGCTCGCTTGATCTCCATTATCCAACTGCGTTGGACACGAGGTGATCTCTGACGAACACCGAATCTCCGCTGTGGAAGTAAATGTCTTCGCATTCGGATGGCGCCGGGGCATAACGCGTCTTTTGCAACCTGGCTGTTTCGATCCTCGCTCATGGGACTGCGTGTTCTTCGGGATGAGTTTCCCCCGGGCGCGTAAAATTGTACGCAAGAAAGAGTTCGCTGGGGATCTGTTCGGTGGCGGCGTTCCTCAATCTGATGTTGAAAAGGATCACGGGTAAATACCGTAGACAGTGCCGCTGCTGTCCGTCCGTCCGGTCGGCCCCGTATGACGGGCGGCGTTGCTTTGGTAAGGGCGCAATTCTTGCAAGCTCTTACATAGAGACGGGCGACCCTTTACAGCTTCGACAAAAAGAATTCCTTCTTGACGGCACGTAAGGTCGCTGCGTCTCCTGGATGTTCTGCCAAGGTGTCGTTATGGACAAATCAGAGGACGTCGCGTTTCAACCACTCGAGCACGAACACGAGCTCTTGTGGGGTGCAGAAGCCACGACAAGCGTAGATGATCCGTGGTATCGGTTACATCAACATCGTCAGCTGGGGCACCTCCTACCATCTCCATAATGTATTGTGAGTGTCCACCTGATCGGTGGACGGTTATACCCAGGCTGTGTCCCTTACATCACCGATGGTAAAAGATTTTCTCAATCCATTTATCAACCTGTGAAACCACCCTCTCGACTAAGCTAGTGCGGGTAAGTGGGTCTCCTCAATGTCACTGGGAAAGACTCTCTTAGCTGCCAAACCTTACCAGGGCAAAAAGATGCTTGGTAGGATGTAACGTTGCCTAGTGAGGATCACGTGGAGGTAGCCTAAGTATTGGAACGTATAGCGTCTTTTAGATACTTGACACAGTGATCGTCTAACCTATAGATATGATCCAAAAGCATCACATGAAATATCATCAATTATAAGTCATACAAACAACACTGAAACTAATGCAAGTCATTAACTCCGTTATCTATCTCCCATGTAAAGCATTTTTTAAAGTCATGAACGTAGCAATGAAATAAATTGCAATCCTTCATATTTACAACGAACATTTAAATTCTAGATCAGGTGTCCGTTCAGAAAGTAGGTAAGGTCAGAAAATTCTAGATTTTGAGACCATTTTTTAGATCCGACGATGTGAAACTTCGTCGTTTCCATTTAAACTTAATACAATATGTGAATAAAATAACATTTAATGATTCACTAACTTTAATATTGTAAATTTACGTTTAGTATTTAAAAGCTGAATAATAGTTTCAGTGAATTTCTTATTTACATAACTAGCTCATTATTGTTCTTAGATATTTGAGGTAGGGATCTTAAAATAAGATATTCTTAAATACTGTATCTTAGCAGTAGTACGTAAATACTTTATTTATATAAATACATTGTACTTCTCTTTAATTGTACATCCAAATATAGATTAGTACTGTTTCCTCTGAATTAATTATATTCAAACTACCAATCCAGGTGGAACTATTCCTGCATATCCACCTTCTGGTTGTTTATTCTTTTTCTCTAAGTAAATATAATTATTTGCTTTTCATCGAACTCCACAAAATATCAATAAGAATAAAAATGGTTGATTATCGTGATGATTCAACTTACTTTTTCTAAATATTTCATTACATGATTGTTCACAACCTTCTCTGCATACTTTAAAGATAGCTGGATATAAGAAAAAAACAGCATAATCAGTAACTTTTTCAATAAGTTAATTTTCTAGTGCAGGAAATATATATTCTAATCCTTTGCACGATTAATGTTTCAACATTATTACCATCTTAATATAAATGTCTTTATTAATAATAAGTACCTACTAATTTATGTCAATACAGTATAAAGGACTTAATTCTAATTATAAATGACTGAGTTCTCATGAATTAGAATTATTCAACGACTAAACTTACAAGCAAATTTCACACTCTATTTACGACCGGATGTATACATTTAATAATTATAATTTATTTTAATACATGTAAAGCATCAACGATGGTGAATGTAATATTGATAAACTTAAATACTTAAAATATATTGTTTATCGGTTTATTACTTATTCTTTTATTAGTTTAAATTATATTTAAAAAATTCGTCCATGTTTATATATCTAATGACTTAATTAGCTGTTAAATGAATATTATTTTAGATGTGATTCTTTATAATCATTAAATATTCATATTACCTTTACAACCTCTGAGGCACTTTTCTGTGTTTGGGTACAACTGTGATTCTGTATAACAAATAAATAATTGTTATAATATCTTGTATTCCAATAGTATATACTCTCATTTAATAATTACTTCAACCGGTTCTAATGCGTGATATCTAATAATATTACTTGCACGTTACTTAATATCTCTTTGAAGGTTAACCACTTTTAAACACGTCATCGTTATTATAAATGTAAAAGAATAATTGATTACTTTATTTTTTTACAATTTTTCTTTTTTTATATTATTTTTTATCTATTTGTTGTTTAACTTATTTGCATACAAAATTTTATGAAAATAAAATTCTTTTAATTTCTATTGTCATTTGAAATCGTTTATTATTTGTAAGAGTTGCGTTGTATGATCCTGTGCTCGTAGAAGTCATGATTAAAGAGTAAGATTGAAAAATCTCACATAATTGCTATTTAAACTTTATTTTATCTGACGGGTTATTGTTTTACGTTATAAATTTATAGTAATTTATGCATTATGTCAATTATGCATTATAAACAAGCGAATGTGTCGGTCATTCTAATAATTATTACAATATGTTAAAGAATGTTGGTATTGAATACAAAATAGTGTTTGACTCACTTGAGAATTTTTTTTCGCATGAATCTATGCAATCATCTTTAAAAAGTGCGTATCTGATATCTTTTTTTGAAAACAAAAATTTTTTTAGTAACTTGTTTCATGTAAAGTCAATATATTATGAGAATAATTCACAAATATTAATAAATATCAAGTTATTGTTTAGTATGTTATAATGTTTGATAAAATAGTTTCTATTACAAATATTTTTATTATTTTAATTTTACCCTTAGTAACTTTTACAGTAATTTAGAAAAAACATCGAACAATTTAAAGTATACAATGAAATATGTCGAATTTGATTGGTTATAAATTAATAATAATTAGCTTTCGAATGTAATGCTTTCGTAAGGTAATTCGTATTATCTATATATTTTTAGGAAATAATGCATCAAAATAATTATATATCAAAACTAATTCTCGTGTCAATTTTGTTAATAATAAATTATATTTTGGATTTGTTCGAAATTTATAATACATCTTCGATTTGAGTGTTAACTCTAATATGTTATAATACTAATTAAAATGTTATTATTATTTTTAATATTATTGCTTTCAATCTGTATTCTAATATTAAATATTTCAAAATTGTTAAATATGAACAATGAGGATTCGTGAATATAATAATAATATTTATTACGGATTGAATCAAACAATAAAATTATGTATTTTTTTAATTACTTTTAACAGACATTGAATTTTGTATCTTCGTGCGAAAAGTAAATTTACTTTTTTTTTCTTAAATGCACTTGCTAAACGAAATTAAATAGAATTTTGTTGTCTCTTTAATTACTCAAAATCTAGTAAAATACGTGTGACTTAAAAAAAAGATTAGTTTAGCTACCAAATAGATAATATGTTTAGAAAAATAATTTATACCGAAAAGTTTGATGTGCTGATTGAAATCAACAATAAAAATGCAAAATATATTTATCCAGATAGATGTATTAACGTATATGTTACAGCTTCCAAGAAAAAGGTTTTCAGTGTACTGTGTTTCTTTAATTTAACACAAGTTCTTCGGAAGGAAAATATATAAACTAGATAATTAAATATATGTATTTCAATACTTATTATAATGTTTACTTAATACGTAAGAATATAAGTGTATATGTAAAGATTTTATTCTACTTACCTATGTTTTCATTTGGTTTTAATTTTATATGTTTTTCTGCTGTCTCTTTGGAAATATCTGATTTCCATATAGAAAAAATAATTGTTATTCACAAATTTTGAATTGAAACAAATAGGTAATTATTAGGTTTAGTTTAATAATTCATTTTGAATATTTCTTATATGTGTTCTCTTTTTTTCAGTTCTTAAATTAGTATACAGTGCGTTTTGCAGAAAATATTTTTATTTAAATTTAGAAGTGAAATATTAAAAGAGAAGTGAAAAAAATTAAAGTAATATGGAAATTATCATTACAACTACTTTCTCATTTAATAGAAATTGTTGAATCGTATTGAATAAACTTGTTACGGTTCGGATAAAATAGTTAAATAACTAAAAGTACATTAATCAGTAAAATTATGTATTGTTTAAAAGAGAATTATTTTCTTATAAAATATTGATTAAAACACCTCTTACTTGTGCAACATTGAACACATTGTTCGTTCGTAAATGTAAGTTCTCTCAATCCTGAAAATTACAAAATTTATAATTGATTGTGTACTTTGCAAAAAAAAATTCAAACTTATAAATACCATCTATTAACAATATACAGCAGATTAACAAAATTGAGATTAATATTTTCAAATTGATTTCCATCAATACTTGATATTGTTTTTATCAGTATACTATACAAATTACCAAACTCAATAAGTAATAATTCAATTCTTTTGTAAACGTATTTATATTAGTGAAAGTAAAAAGATTAAAATAACATGCTTTGATCGTTAAACGTTTAATAATACTATTATTGTACTGAAATCGTTAATATTGATAACGGTTTTATTTTTTTGTATATTTCCTATGATGACTTTGATAAAAATATTTTTTAAATTGTTATTTCAATGTCATAATTTTAATGACATACTCAAATCTGTCATATAAATGGGTTTCAAAACTTATTACTGTATATTTAATATGAAAATTTTATTATAGAATTTATGCATATAAATCAGAAGCAAATGTTTATATTACAACTACAAATTTAATCTATCTATGTTCGGACATTCTTGTGTTTTGTACCAATTATCTGCGAATATCTCAGCAATTTTCCGTCTTAAGGAAAAGTTGCTCGTATTTCCACCTATAGAAAATGCTAAATAATCGGGATAAACTGTTTAATTTCCTGGAAGTTTAATTTTGGGAAGGCTAGGGACGTTTGATTGTCGTTCAATCGGTAAGTTCAAGTATTCGGTACTCTGGTATGGTAATGAGTTGACGTTATTCATAAATTATAACTTCGAAAGAAATGCATTTTAAATATTATTTGATTGTCATTTTTAAAATAATATTTTTACGACTATAATACAAAAAGTTTTTTTATATTACTCTACGTTTTTACATGACCGATATAAAACGAGAGCTCACGATTCTGGATTTGTGCAAAATCTCAGTTCGTGAAATATACCACGATTCTTTATTAATTTCTAATAAAGATAAGATTCCGATGAAAAATAAGGAGTTATATTTAAACGACATACGATCAGCTGTCTTAAATCATCGTACAGTTACACATCGTTATATTGTTTAAATTATAGTAGGGAGCATTTCTGCCACTTCCATCGATCCGCTGTAATAATAGGCTGCATTATTACCGAGAAAATCTAAATTATGGTATTATATAGATAAATTGCCTTCATAATAAAATCAAAACCACTTTTGGAGGTCATATTATGGCCGATAGTAATATTTGAATCAGGACCTTGTGCTGTATTATCTCTGGGTCATTCATTAACCGATTGTTTTAATTACTTTTGTTTCCTACATTACCGGTTTTGCCCTTGACAGGACTAGCCAATGGGAAGCTGTGCATCTTCGCTTTGCTGTGGACGAAACGACGAGTAACATCTTTTTTTAGTTGGCGAGAGAGAGAACAACAAAATATGAAATATCCAGCCGACTCAACCCATCCAACTAGGTTCTCGCCATTTTTGAGATCAGACGACCTGGAACTTCGTCGTTTCCATTTCAAACTTAATACAATATGTGAATAAAATAACACTTAATGATTCACTAAAACTTTAATATAGTAAATTTACGTTTAATATTTAAAAGTTGAATAATAGTTAGTTTAAGTAAATCTCTTACCTTACTAGCTCATTATTGTTCATAGATATTTGAGGTAGGGATCTTAAAATTAGGTATTCTTAAATACAATATTTTAGCTGTTGTACGTAAATACTTTATTTAGATAAATACATTATACATCTTTTTAATTGTATATCCAAATATAGATTAGTACTGTTTCCTCTAACTTAATTATATTCAAACTACCAATCCGGGTGGAACTATTCCTGCATATCCAACTTCTTTTGGTTTTTCTTTCTTTCTCCCTAAGTAAATATAATTGTTTATTTTACATCGAACTTCACAGAATCTCAATAAAAATAAAAATGGCTGATTATCCTGATGACTCAACTTACTTTTTCTAAATATTTCATTACATGATTGTTCACAAGCATCTCTGCATACTTTCAAGATAGCTGGATATAATAGAATAACAGCATAATCATAACTTTTTAAATAAGAAAATTTTCGAGTACAGGAAATATATATTCTGATCATTTGAACGATTAATGTTTCAACATTATTACCATCTTAATATCAATGTCTTTATTAATAATAAGTACCTACTAATTTATGTCAATCCAGTATATAAGACGTAATTCTAATTATGAATGTCTCAGTTTACATGAATTAGAGTTACTGTACAGCTAAACTTACAAGCCAATTACACAGTCTAATTACGACCTTATGTATACATTTAATAATTACAATTTATTTTAATACATGTAAAGCATCAACGATGGTTAATATATTATTGATAAACTTAAATACTTAAAAGCATATTGTTTATCGGTTTATTACTTATTATTTTATTAGTTTAAATTATATTTCGAAAATTCGTCAGAGTTTATGTATCTAATGACTTAATTAGCTGTTATATGAATATTATTTTAGATGTGATTCTTTATAATCATTAAATATTCATATTACCTTTACAACCTTTGAGGCACTTTTGTGTGCTTTGGTACAACTGTGATTCTGTATAACAAATAAATAATTGTTAAAATATCTTGTATTCCAATAGTATATACTCTCATTTAATAATTACTACAACCGGTTCTAATACGTGATATTTAATAATATTACTTGCACGTTACTTAATATCCCTTTGCAGGTTAGTCACTTTTTAAAACGTCATCGTTATTATAAATGTTAAATAATAATTGATTACTTCATTTTTTTACAATATTTCTTTTTCTATATTATTTTTATCTATTTGCTGTTTAACTTATTTGCATACAAAATTTTATGGAAATAAAATTCTTTTAATTTCTTTTGTCATTTAAAATTGTTTATTTTTTGTAAGAGTTGCGTTGTATGATCCTGTGCTCGTAGAAGTCATGATTAAAGAGTAAGATTGAAAAATCTCACATAATTGCTATTTAAACTTTATTTTATCTGACGGATTATTGTTTTACGTTATAAATTTATAGTAATTTATGCATTATGTCAATTATACATTATAAACAACGAATGTGTCGGTCTTTCTAATAATTATAACAGTATATTGAAGAATGTTGGTATTGAATACAAAATAATTGTTTAACTCACTTGAGAATTTTTTGTCGCATGAATCTATGCAATCATCTTTAAAAAGTAGGTATCTGATATCTTTTTTTGAAAACAAACATTTTTTAGTAACTTGTTTCATGTAAAGCCACTATATTATGAGAATAATTCACAAATATAGATAAATATCTCATTATTGTTTAGTATGATATAAAGTTGGATAATAAAGTTATTTTTATAAATATTTTTAATATTATAATTTTATTCTTCGTAACTTTTACAGTAATTTAGAAAAAACAACGAACAATTTTAAGTAAACAATAATATGTCGCATCTGAATGGTTATAAATTAATAATAATTTGCTTTTCGAATGTTATTCTTTCGTAAGGTAATTCGTATTATCTATATATTTTTAGGAAATAATGCAATTTAAATAATTATATAGCAAAACTAATTCTCGTGTCAATTTTGTAAATAATAAATTATATTTCGGATTTTTTCGAAATTTATAATACATCTTCGATGGTAGTGTTAACTCTAATATTTTATAATACTAACTAAAATGTTATTATTATTTCTAATATTATTGCTTTCAATCTGTATTCTAATATTAAATATTTCAAATTTGTTAAATAAGAACAATGAGGATTCGTGAATATAATAATAATATTTATTAGGGATTTAATCAAACAATAAAATTATGTATTTTTTTAATTACTTTTAAGATACATTGAATTTTGTATCTTCGTGTGATAAGTGAATTTACTTTTTTTTCTTAAATGCTCTTGCAAAACGAAATTAAATAGAATTTTGTTGTCTCTTTAATTACTCAAAATCTAGTAAAATACGTGTGTCTTAAAAAAAAGATTATTTTAGCTATCAAATAGATAATAATGTTTAGAAATTTAATTTATACCGAAAAATTTGAAGTGCTGATTGAAATCAACAATAAAAATGCAAAATATATTTATTCAGATAGATGTATTAACGCATTTGTTACAGCTTTCAAGAAAAAGGTTTTTAGCGTACTGTGTTTCTTTAATTTAATACAAATTCTTCGAAAAGAAAATATATAAACTAGATAATTAAATATATGTACTTCAATACTTAATATAATGTTTACATAATACGTAAGTATATAAGTAAAAATAAGTGTATATGTATAGATTTTATTCTGCTTACCTTTGTTTTCATTTGGTTTTAATTTTATATGTTTTTCTGCTGTCTCTTTGGAAATATCTGATTTTCATATAGAAAAAATAATTGTTATTCACAAATTTAGAATTGAAACAAATAGGTAATTATTAGGTTTAGTTTAATAATTCATTTTGAATATTACTTATCTGTGTTCTCTTTTTTTCAGTTCTTAAATTAGTATACAGTGCGTTTTGCAGAAAATATTTTTATTTAAATTTAGAAGTGAAATATTAAAAGAGAAGTGAAAAAAATTAAAGTAATATGGAAACTATCATTACAAATACTTTTTCATTTAATAGAAATTGTTGAATCGTATTGAATGAATTTGTTACGGATCGGATAAAATAGTATAAAAACTAAAAGTACACTAATCGGTAAAATTATGTATTGTTTAAAAGAGAATTATTTTCTTATAAAATATTGATTAAAACACCTCTTACTTCTGCAACATTGAACACAATGTTCGTTAGTAAATGTAAGTTCTCTCACTCCTGAAAATTTCAAAATTTATAATTGATTGTGTACTTTGCAAGAAAAAATTCAAACTTATAAATACCATCTATTAACAATACACAGCAGATTAACAATATTGAGATTAATATTTTCAAATTGATTTCCATCAGTACTTGATATTGTTTTTATCAGTATACTATACAAATTACCAAACTCAATAAGTAATAATTCAATTCTTTTGTAAACGTATTTATATTAGTGAAAGTAAAAAGATTAAAATAACATGCTTTGATCGTTAAACGTTTAATAATACTATTATTGTACTGAAATTGTTAATATTGATAACGGTTTTATTTTTTTGAATGTTTCCTATGATGACTTTGATAAAGATATTTTTTAAATTGTTATTTCAATGTCATAATTTTAATGACATACTCAAATGTATCATATAAATGGGTTTCATAACTTATTACTGTATATTTAATATGAAAATTTTATTATAGAATTTATGCATATAAATCAGAAGCAAATGTTTATATTACAACTACAAATTTAATCTATCTATGTTCGGACATTCTTGTGTTTTGTACCAATTATCTGCGAATATCTCAGCAATTTTTCGTCTTAAGGAAAAGTTGCTCGTATTTCCACCTATAGAAAATGCTAAATAATCGGGATAAACTGTTTAATTTCCTGGAAGTTTAATTTTGGGAAGGCTAGGGACGTTTGATTGTCGTTCAATCGGTAAGTTCAAGTATTCGGTACTCTGGTATGGTAATGAGTTGACGTTATTCATAAATTATAACTTCGAAAGAAATGCATTTTAATTATTATTTGATTGTCATTTTTTAAATAATATTTTTACGACTATAATATAAAAAGTTTTTTTTATATTACTCTACGTTTTTACATGACCGATATAAAACGAGAGCTCACGATTCTGGATTTGTGCAAAATCTCAGTTCGTGAAATATACCACGATTCTTTATTAATTTCTAATAAAGATAAGATTCCGATGAAAAATAAGGAGTTATATTTAAACGACGAACGATCAGCTGTCTTAAATCATCGTACAATTACACATCGTTATATTGTTTAAATTATTGTAGAGAGCATTTCTGCCACTTCCATCGATCCGTTGTAATAATAGGCTGCATTGTTACCGAGAAAATCTAGATTATGGTATTATATAGATAAATTGCCTTCATAATAAAATCAAAACCACTTTTTGAGGTCATATTATGGCCGATAGTAATATTTGAATCAGGACCTTGTGCTGTATTATCTCTGGGTCATTCATTAACCGATTGTTTTAATTACTTTTGTTTCCTACATTACTGGTTTTGCCCTTGACAGGACTAGCCAATGGGAAGCTGTGCATCTTCGCTTTGCTGTGGACGAAACGACGAGTAACATCTTTTTTTAGTTGGCGAGAGAGAGAACAACAAAATATGAAATATCCAGCCGACTCAACCCATCCAACTAGGTTCTCGCCATTTTTGAGATCAGACGACCTGGAACTTCGTCGTTTCCATTTCAAACTTAATACAGTATGATGATGAATAAAATGACTTTTAATGATTCACTAAAAGCTTAATATTATAAATTTACGTTTAATATTTAAAAGTTGAATAATAGTTAGTTTAAGTAAATCTCTTACATAACTAGCTCATTATTGTTTATAGATATTTGAGGTAGGGATCTTCAAATTAGGTATTCTTAAATAAAATATCTTAGCTATAGTATCTAAATACTTTATTTAGATAAATACATTATACTTCTTTTTGATTGTATAACCGAATATA
Source organism: Wiebesia pumilae (assembly GCA_018907045.1). Taxonomy (NCBI): domain Eukaryota; kingdom Metazoa; phylum Arthropoda; class Insecta; order Hymenoptera; family Agaonidae; genus Wiebesia; species Wiebesia pumilae. Next base: position 286,593 of record JACCHZ010000189.1, on the reverse strand, counting down.
TATTAGCACAGTTTCCTATTTATATTATTTATATTCAAACTACCAATCCAGGTGGAACTACTCCTGCATATCCACCTTCTGGTTCTTTTTGCTTTGTCTCTAAGTAAATATAATTATTTGCTTTTACATCCAATTTCACAGAATTTCAATAAGAATATTACGGTTTGATTATCTTTATAATTCAACTTACTTCTATTAAACGTTTCTTTACATGCTTCATGACATTCTTCTCTGCATACTTTCAAGATAGCTGGATATAATAAAATAATAGCATAATCAGTAACTTTTTAAATAAGATAATTTTCTAGTACAGGAAATATATTTTCTGATCATTTGAACGATTAATATTTCAACATTATTATCATCTTAATATTAATGTCTTTTTTAAGAAATTGTGCTCACTAATTTATGTCAACACAATGTAAAGGACTTAATTTCAATTAAGAATGACTCAATTCACATGAATTAGAGTTATTGTAGGGCTAAACTTACAAGCATATTTCAAATTCTAATTGAGACTTCATGTATAAACTTAATAATTACAATTTATTTTATTACATGTAAAGCATCAACGATGGTGAATGTAATATTGGAAAACTTAAGTGCCGTGTATAATAATTTGTTATCTCTAGCAACGGTAACATTTGAAAAGTTTCAAATAACGTAAATACTTAAATGCTTTTGTTTTATTTGTTTTATTACGTACTATTTCATGAGTTTAAAGTATATTTGAAAAATTCTTGAGGGTTTATATATGTATTGACTTATTAAGTTATTGAATGAATAAATTATTAAATGTATTCTTTTATAATAATTAAATATATATCTTACCTTTACAACCCTCATTGCAACTGTAAAAATTTCGGTACAATTGTGTTTCTGTATAACAAATAAATAATTGTTAAAATAAATTGGATTCCAATAGTATATACGTTCATTTAATAATTATTTCAACCAGTTCTAAAGCGTGATATCTAATAATATTGCTTGCACGTTACTTAATATCTATTTGCAGGTTAACCACTTTTTAACACGTCATCGTTATAATAAATGTTAAATAATAATTGATTACGTCATTTTTTTACAATATTTCTTTTTGAATATTATTTCTTATCTAGTTGTTATTTAACTTATTTGCATACAAAATTTTATGAAAATAAAATTCTTTTAATTTCTATTGTCATTTGAAATCGTTTATTCTTTGTAAGAGTTGCGTTGTATGATTCTGTGCTCGTAGAAGTCATGATTAAAGAGTAAGATTGAAAAATCTCACATAATTGCTATTTAAACTTTATTTTATCTGACGGGTTATTGTTTTACGTTATAAATTTATAGTAATATATGCATTATGTCAATTATGCTTTATAAACAAGCGAATGTGTCGGCCTTTCTAATAATTATTACAATATATTGAAGAATGTTGGTATTGATTACAAAATAGTGTTCGACTTACTTGAGAATTTTTTGTCGCATGATCGTTTACAATCATCTTTAAGAACATGATGTGCTGCAACTTTTTTTAAAAACAAACTTTTTTTTAGTAACTTGTTTCATATAAAGCCAATATATTATGAGAATAATTCACAAATATTAATAAATATCAAGTTATTGTTTAGCATGATATAAAGTTGGATAATAAAGCTTCTATTCTAAATATTTTTAATATTATAATTTTATCCTTAGTAACTTTTACAGTAAGTTAGAAAAAACTGCGCACAATTGTAAGTAAACAATGAAATATGTCGCATCTGAATGGTTATAAATTAATAATAATATGGTTTTCGAATGTTATGCTTTCGTAAGGCGTGCGAAATGTTTTTCTTTAATTTAACACAAATTCTTTGAAACGAAAATATATAAACTAGATAATTAAATATTTGTACTTCAATACTTAATATAATGATTACATAATAGGTAAGAATATAAGTGTATATGTATAGATTTTATTCTACTTACCTTTGTTTTCATTTGGTTCTAATTTTATATGTTTTTCTGCTGTCTCTGGGGAAATATCTGATTTCCATGTAGAGAAAATATTTGTTATTCACAAATTTTGAATTGAAACAAATAGTTAATTATTAGCTTTAGTTTAGTAGTTCATTTTGAATATTACTTCTCTGTGTTCTCTTTTTTTCAGTTCTTAAATTAGTATACAGAGCTTTTTACAGAAAATATATTTGTGTAAATTTAGAAATGCTGTTAATAAACGAAAACGTTTGGAATACATAAATAATAAAAGGGATAAATCATAAAGATTGTGTGGAAGTACTGAAAGAAATTAATATATCAAAAATCTTTGAATGTTCGCCTGAAGAAATGCGGTGTAAATTATTCGAACTACATCATGTAATATTAATCGGGCGTACTTCACTATATTTTTATGTCTATGGTATTGTGATTAGTTTATGTATTATTTACAATTTTACTTTTATATTTAACATATACACAATATATTGAAAAAAAATTTATTAAATTTTTATTAAATTTATATAAAAAGATTATTAAATGAGAAGTGAAAAAAATTTTTTCTTAGTATAAAGTTTTATATAGAAGTTGTTCATTAAACAATTAAGATTTGATATTATTAAATCTAATAAAATAAAAGAAATTAACTTTTCATGTTATTAAGTTGAAGTTTTAAATAATACAACTGAGGTATATTTATTTATCACAAAGCATATGAAATTCAATTCGCAATATAATCATTAAAAAAAAATTGTTTTCTTTTTTTTTATACACTTATTTTATTTTAATATTGTAGAAAATTAAAGTAATATGGAAATTATCATTACAACCACTTCTTCATTTAATAGAAATTGTTGAATCGAATTGAATAAACTAGTTACGGTTCGGATAAAATAGTAAAATAACTAAAAGTACATTAATCAGTAAAATTATATATTGTTTAGAAGATTTTTATTTTATTCCAAAATAGTGATGAAATTATATCTTACTTGTGCAACATTCGTGGCATTGTTCTTTTGAATATAAAAGTTCTCTCGCTCCTGAATAATACAAAAGGTCGATGTAATAAAATATTTTTTCATATAAATTTATTCATATATATAAATACCATCTATTAATAAGACACAGCAGATTAGGAAAATTGAGATTAATATTTTCCAATTCATTTCCATCAATACTTGATATTGTTTTCAGCAGTATACTATACGAATTAGCAAACACAATAAGTAATAATTCAGTTCTTTTGTAAACGTATTTATATTAGTGAAAGTAAAAAGATTAAAATAACATGCTTTGATCGTTAAACGTTTAATAATACTTTTATTGTATTGAAAACGTTAATATTGGTATCGGTTTTATTTTCAATTTTTCCAATGACGTCTTTAAAAAGAATATTTTTTAAATTGTTATTTCAATGTCATTGTTATAATGACATATTCAAAACTGTCATATAAATAGATTTCATAACTTATTACTGCATGTTTCATATGAAAATTTGTAAACAGATATAAATTAGAAGCAAATTATTATAACTACCAATTTAATCTATTTTTAGATATTCATTAAAACCGTACCTGAACAAATTTAAATTTAAAAACAAAACATATTTCCCAATCAGTAATCGTAGTTACGTATCAGCAGATAATTGAAATTATTATATGGAATGTTTTCGTCTCTTCCATCGGTCAGTTGTAACTGTAAGATGCATTGTTGTTGGAAAAACTGTACGGTAAATTAGACTATAAGTTGTAACTATTTCTACATTTTGGCTTGTGACAATTTTCCCTACCTCGTGGACTACCAATCGGATTTACTTAGCGAGATAACGACGGCTCCGCTTTTTAACTCTATTCGTTCGGACCAGAATAGCTTGAGGTTCAATTCGGGATAAGGAGTGAAAGATGGGAGAATACGATGCATCTTACATATTAAGTATTAGGAAAGTCATGGGTTATACATAATGCAGATGTACACGGACTGCAAATTTCTATGACTGTAGAAGTTTGTTTGCTTCGATGGAGTATGCAAAACTCAAAATTTCGCGAATTTTGCATCCTTAAGGGTGTGGTGGGAAGTAAACAGTTTGTTTGGCAATGCAAGTGCAAATCGAGAATAACTGTAGGTAGGGAAAATGCGCCAAAAGGTTACACTAACAGGGTTACACTAATGTACCTTTCTTCTTTGGAGACCTCTATCCCAAAAAAGTGGAAATCAAAATCTTCGTGATTGCCCTTTTTATACTCTTGGGCAGGACTTTGTCCATCTCATTTATTCTAATGAGGCTTAATGTAGCAGCGACTTTACCTTGGTCTTGCAGAATTCAGGAAACGGTGGCGAGTGTGGTTAACGTTAGGCAGTGTTTCGAACCAATTATCTGCGAGTATCTCGGCCATTTTTCGTCTTAAGGAAAATCTACTAATGGTAAGCTGTGCTTCTTCGCTTTTTTCAGGTCGAAACGACGAGTAACATCTTTTTTTAGTTGGCGAGAGAGAGAGAACAACAAAATATGAAATATCCTGCCGACTCAACACCATCCAACTGGACTCTTGCCATTTTTGAGATCCGACGACCTGAAACATCTTCATTGTCAACTCAAACTTAATATATGAATAAAATAACATTTAGTGATTCACGAAAACCTTAATAATGTAAATTTACATTTAAAATTGAAATGTTGAATATTTAACAGTTACATAAATTAAAAAATATTATTAAAATATTAACGTTGGCTCACTTACTTATAAATACATTTGTTTTATAAACATATGAAATAAGTATCTGAAAATTTTATATTTATTAGGATGAGACATCTTAACTGTAGTAAATAAATATTTTATTTTGACAAATACGTAGTACGCTTTTCATATATAATATATGTATCATTAAAATGGATTAGTATTCTTTCATCATATTCAATGTTTCACCTGATTTGGAAAACGTCCCACATATCTACTTTTTGGTGGAAGTTTACCTTTTCCTAAACAAATTTAATTATTTACTTTTACATCGAAATCTACAAAAATGTCGGTTAGAAACAAAATTAGCCAATTATATTAATAAGTCAACTTACTTATTGGAATGAGGAACAAGGCGTGACATGTATCAATACAATCAGCTCTGCATACTTCCATAATATCTAGATATAATGTAATAATAGAAAATGAAAAAAGGGGTTTAATTTTTAAACAAGATAATTTATTATACAGAAATATGATTTTATAAAATCTTCAGAATTATATTCTTGGTTCTATAGCGTTTCTAAATTTAAAATAAACAATATAATTTCCTATTAGTTCTTGTTAAATTAAATGATTTTAATGTTTCTAAACATTCGTTGAGTTTATAAATTAGAATCATGTGTTTTTCTATTTATTACATTTTTATACTTTTATTGAAGAAATAATATATCTGACAAGATTTTTTATGTGAAATTTTTATTCCTTCACGCTCAACAGCTAATAAGTAGGATTTCAAAAATCAACGTGTTTGTTAAAGATACTCAGAGTACCTATACGAAATATAGGTACCGTCACAAACTACCCTAACAGCCCTTGCCATGGCGGTTGTGACCGTAGGCTAATAGACCTCAGTAAAAATAATTAAAAAAAAATTGACCGCAATTCACTCTCGGTTTTCAAATTCAAATTTCTGTATTTCGCATGAACCTCGACGGTCAACTCAATGTTTTATCAATTAGTATTTACTATTTCAAAGTATATTAAAGAAATGTTTTGGAATTCACGTACCCAATGATTTATCAGGTTATAAAACGAATAGAATATTAGACGAGTACCTTACGTTATCAAAAATAAATGTATATCTAACTTTTACAAGATGCAAGACATTTGACTTTTGATTGATACTTTTGCGACTCTATATAACAAATAATTATTTGATAATTAATTTATATTAAAATAGTATATATAAAAATTTGATACTTACTTCCATAAATTCTTCTGGTTGCTCTATTATTACATTTATGACTTTTGAGGTTCGACCAGCTAGTTATATTACATACTTACACACATACATATGAAATAGGGTGTTTTTTATGTGTCTGAAATGATAAATTTGATGCACGATATTAAAAAGTAAAATAAATTATTTTAAATTACAAATCCTAGTGTAATTTTCTTGAGTTTCTTTCATCATCAGATAAGTAAACTTGATCCTTTTCTAATTAGTCGTACAAAAACTCCCAGGATACAATACAGACGTATTGTAATTCTGACACTAACACAGAAACTTGATAAAATTATGGTTGATTAGTGATTTGAGACACGTAGTGTTCAGGCACAAACCCATTCATCGCAGGACGACCCTTAACATTGGACAAGTACTCATGAATTGTCCGCCTCTTGTCGGAGGAATTCCAGCGAAGCTGTCAATTTGGTTGGTACCTAAACCGTCCAAACTCCACAGCGACATTTGTACATAACATATATAGAAGCCTCCTCTCCTTCAGCACAAGGCCCAGCGGAAGTGCCTCGGGGATTACTTGTAAGGCGGCGGTGGAGATCGCCTGATAGGCCCTGGTCAGATGAATGGGAGTAAACCTGCAAGGTATTGAGGGAGCGCGGGTGCCGTACCTGTATTAGGTCGGCCCACTCTTCGACCAAATCCACAACATGCTGTTCAGAAGATTCCAGTTGGTTCCTAGTGTCTGCCTTAATAAAAACAAGGAAACTATCCGCGTAGGCAAATATATCGATATCTATGTCCAGTAGTCCACCGAGGCGCAATAGAAGACCATTGAATTCAAAGATTCCAAAACTCAGGGTCCAGGATTGATCCACGAGGGCAAACTCAGGTGACCGATTTTCGGAAGATATTATAGTTACCGGTGAGTTCAACGACTCTGCTAGACAATGAGTAGGGTATTGAGAAAAAAAATAAATGGCATATTCGTTCTAAGTATTGTAACGTATAGCGTCTTTTAGATACTTGACACAGTGATCGTCTAACCTATAGATATGATCAAAAAGCTTCAAATGAAATATCATCAATTATAAGTCATACAAGCAACACTGAAACTAATGCAAGTCATTAACTCCGTTATCTAACTCCCATGTAAAGCATTTTGTAAAGTCATGAACGTAGTAATGAAATAAATTGCAGTCCTTCAAATTTACAACGAACATTTAAATTATAGATCAGGTTTCCGTTCACGAAATAGGTAAGGTCACAATAATCTAGAATTTTGTGACCATTTTTCAGATCCGACGATCTGGAACTTCGTCGTTTCCATTTCAAACTTAATACAATATGTGAATAAAATAACACTTAATGATTCACTAAAACTTTAATATTGTAAATTTACGTTTAGTATTTAAAGGCTGAATAATAGTTTCAGTAAATTTCTTATTTACATAACTAGCTCATTATTATTCATAGATATTTGAGGTAGGGATCTTAAAATTAGGTATTCGTAAATACAGTATCTTAGCTGTAGTACGTAAATACTTTATTTAGATAAATACATTATACTCGTTTTTAATTGTATATCCAAATATAGATTAGTACTGTTTCCTCTAACTTAATTATATTCAAACTACCAATCCGGGTGGAACTATTCCTGCATATCCACCTTCTTTTGGTTTTTCTGTCTTTCTCTCTAAGTAAATATAATTATTTGCTTTTCATCGAACTCCACAGAATTTCAATAAGAATAAAAATGGTTGATTATCATCATGACTCAACTTACTTTTTCTAAATATTTCATTACATGATTGTTCACAACCTTCTCTGCATACTTTAAAGATAGCTGGATATAATAAAATAACAGCATAATCAGTAATTTTTTAAAAAGATAATTTTCTCGTACAGGAAATATATTTTCTGATCCTTTGAACGATTAATGTTTCAACATTATTACCATCTTAATATAAATGTCTTTATTAATAATAAGTAACTACTAATTTATGTCAATCCAGTATAAAGGACGTAATTGTAATTATGAATGGCTTAGTTTACATGAATTAGAGTTACTGTACAGCTAAACTTAGAAGCAAATTACACATTCTAATTACGATCTGATGTATACATTTAATAATTACAATTTATTTTAATACATGTAAAGCATCAACGATGGTTAATATATTATTGATAAACTTAAATACTTAAAAGCGTATTGTTTATCGGTTTATTACTTATTATTTTATTAGTTTAAATTATATTTAGAAAATTCGTCAGTGTTTATGTATCTAATGACTTAATTAGCTGTTAAATGAATATTATTTTAGATGTGATTCTTTATAATCATTAAATATTCATATTACCATTACAACCTCTGAGGCAATTTTTTGTGCTTGTGTACAACTTTGATTCTGTATAACAAATAAATAATTGTTAAAATATCTTGTATTCCAATAGTATATACTCTCATTTAATAATTACTTCAATCGGTTCTAATGCGTGATATCTAATAATATTACTTGCATGTTACTTAATATCTCTATGCAGGTTAACCACTTTTTAACACGTAATCGTTATTATAAATGTTAAATAATAATTGATTACGTAATTTTTTTACAATTTTTCTTTTTGAATATTATTTTTTATCTATTTGTTGTTTTATTTATATTTATAGCTCCGTGCTTTGAAAAACGGTCAATTACACTTGTCAACTAATATCCTGCACTATTCTATTTATCACGTCCCATTGATAATAAACTATAATTTTAAAGCGATTACGTCTGTGAACCGTACACAGGACGAATAGATTTTCTAATATTTGTGAGATATCATTTAGTGAAGCACTATACTTATATAAAAACGAATTATATGACAAGTATAAATACGTAAAAAAATTACTTCGTATATTTTAATCCTTCGAATTATATACATAATAAGTTGATGAGTGTGTGTATTGGTTTATAAAATTGAGTTTACTCACTTTCAAATTTCTTCTCGCATGAATATTTGCAGTTATGTTTTAATTTTGTATATTCTGCAGCTAAGTTTCAAAATGTAAAATATAAATAAAACCAAGCCCATATTTCGAAAGAATTACTTTGAAAATTTTGAGTAACCTTTTCGAATGTTATTCTTTTGTGACATAATTCATATTATCTATATATTTTTGGTAAATGTTGCAATTAAAAAAACTATTAATCAAAAATAATTTTCTCCTCAATTTTGTAATTAATAAATTATACTCTAGATTTGTTCGAAAATTATAGTACATCTTCGATTGCAATTTTAACACTAGTATTTAATAATATTAATTAAAATTTAATTATTATTTGTTATATTATTGATTTCATCCCATATTCCTGAGTTATCAATTTAAGAAGATGAAATGCATTCAAATATGTATATATTTATATGACTGTTATCGTCATATAGATTATTGAATTAATTGCATTTATACATCTATATTACTATTTTTCTTTTTATTATTATTATTATCAATAGTGTTTTAAGGAAAAAAATGAAATTAATACGTCGCATTTGAATGTTATAAATTAATAAAAATTTGCTTTTCGAATGTTATGCTTTCGTAAGGTAATACATATTATCTATATATTTTTAGGAGATAATGCAATCAAAATAATTATATATCAAAACTAATTCTCGTGTCAATTTTGTAAATAATAAATTATATTTTGGATTTGTTCGAAATTTATAATACATCTTCGATTGTAGTGTTAACTCTAATATGTTATAATACTAATTAAAATGTTATTATTATTTTTAATATTATTGCTTTCAATCTGTATTCTAATATTAAATATTTCAAAATTGTTAAATATGAACAATGAGGATTCGTGAATATAATAATAATATTTATTACGGATTGAATCAAATAATAAAATTATGTACTTTTTTAATTACTTTTAACATACATTTAATTTTGTATCTTCGTGCGATAAGTGAATTAACTTTTTTTTCTTAAATGCACTTGCAAAACGAAATTAAATAGAAATTTGTTGTCTCTTTAATTACCCAAAATCTAGTAAAATACGTGTACCTTAATAATTTATGATTACTTTAGCTACCAAATAGATGATAATGTTTAGGAATTTAATTTATACCGAAAAGTTTGATGAGATGATTGAAATCAACAATAAAAATGCAAAATATATTTATCTCGATAGATGTATTAACGTATTTGTTATAACTTTCAAGAAAAAGTTCATTGGGCGTACTGTGTTTCCTTAATTTAGTATGACTATTTAATGTAAAAAAAATGTAAACAAGGTAATTCAATTTATGTAACTCAATCATTAACAAAATGATACAATATACTGAAGAATTTTAGAATAAATCTATAAAATTTTGTTTTCTTACTGGGATTTGAACTCGGCAAAGCATTTGAATGATTTCGTGCCGTGGCCTCGGAAATATCTGGATTATACAATGAAAACTTGTGTTTCAATCATAATTTTGGATCACTAGTTTACAAGGACTTTTTCATAATATTAGATGAATACCACTTCATCTTAACAATTAGGAATTTAAAGACTGTAAAGAATTATGTTGTTGCTATAAACGCGATCGAATCATATAATTTATTGTATTAAATAATGGATATACTTTATATATCTAATCAAGTATTATTAGTATAGTGTTTGAGTCAAAATTACTATTAAGTTCTGTTTAATTAAAAATTTTCAATAGATCAATATTAACATTTTCGAAAAGTATTTTTGAAAACTTGTGTTTGTATTGGAAATTTGGAAATTGTTAATGGTCCTGGTACTAAATAAAATCATTTAGAATGCATAAACAAAAATATGGATAAAATCACAAAGAGTATTTAGAAAAACTGGAAGTAAATGAAATTTTTGTCCATCATCTGGAAAACTAGATGATTTCCAGTTTAAGGAAATCATTCAAATTTCTTCCGGTGAAAACAGGGGTAATATGTTTGAACTACGTCATGAACTCTTAATCGGGCAACTCCCGCTGCGTTGACATTTCATTATAATGTGTGACGGAAAAGTACATCGCGATCTTACAAGTTAGTGTATGTGTAATATAGTGTTTATGGCAAGCAGTGAAATCGGTCGAAAGTCTGTGCGTGTGCAAATTGACGCTTACGCGACCGTTGTGTGAGAAAGAATGATAAGACCACCTTATGAATTTCCGATTCGGAGCGACTGATCCTTTTTACAGACTCCTACGTTTAGTATATCTTTATCCATCCGTTCTTAAGTTTTGTTGTAATTCGTTCTGGGAAGGACGGATTCCGTTCGAGCTCCCTTCGCTGAATTAGTGGACAGTTGGCAGTGGCTTATCGGCGCCAACCGCTGCGTACTTTCGGGGGCCACCCCTTTAACGTCGCCACGGCCTTTAGACGGTGCTATACTTTGTGCCATTAATTTCGGATGGTCCCATCTCGAATTCGCCCCTTTCTCGCATGGGTATACTGTCGGGGTTGTGTGCTGCTCAAGTGGTCCCTTCCGCCTCCACCGACGGATGTGAGTTTGCTCGCTTGATCTCCATTATCCAACTGCGTTGGACACGAGGTGATCTCTGACGAACACCGAATCTCCGCTGTGGAAGTAAATGTCTTCGCATTCGGATGGCGCCGGGGCATAACGCGTCTTTTGCAACCTGGCTGTTTCGATCCTCGCTCATGGGACTGCGTGTTCTTCGGGATGAGTTTCCCCCGGGCGCGTAAAATTGTACGCAAGAAAGAGTTCGCTGGGGATCTGTTCGGTGGCGGCGTTCCTCAATCTGATGTTGAAAAGGATCACGGGTAAATACCGTAGACAGTGCCGCTGCTGTCCGTCCGTCCGGTCGGCCCCGTATGACGGGCGGCGTTGCTTTGGTAAGGGCGCAATTCTTGCAAGCTCTTACATAGAGACGGGCGACCCTTTACAGCTTCGACAAAAAGAATTCCTTCTTGACGGCACGTAAGGTCGCTGCGTCTCCTGGATGTTCTGCCAAGGTGTCGTTATGGACAAATCAGAGGACGTCGCGTTTCAACCACTCGAGCACGAACACGAGCTCTTGTGGGGTGCAGAAGCCACGACAAGCGTAGATGATCCGTGGTATCGGTTACATCAACATCGTCAGCTGGGGCACCTCCTACCATCTCCATAATGTATTGTGAGTGTCCACCTGATCGGTGGACGGTTATACCCAGGCTGTGTCCCTTACATCACCGATGGTAAAAGATTTTCTCAATCCATTTATCAACCTGTGAAACCACCCTCTCGACTAAGCTAGTGCGGGTAAGTGGGTCTCCTCAATGTCACTGGGAAAGACTCTCTTAGCTGCCAAACCTTACCAGGGCAAAAAGATGCTTGGTAGGATGTAACGTTGCCTAGTGAGGATCACGTGGAGGTAGCCTAAGTATTGGAACGTATAGCGTCTTTTAGATACTTGACACAGTGATCGTCTAACCTATAGATATGATCCAAAAGCATCACATGAAATATCATCAATTATAAGTCATACAAACAACACTGAAACTAATGCAAGTCATTAACTCCGTTATCTATCTCCCATGTAAAGCATTTTTTAAAGTCATGAACGTAGCAATGAAATAAATTGCAATCCTTCATATTTACAACGAACATTTAAATTCTAGATCAGGTGTCCGTTCAGAAAGTAGGTAAGGTCAGAAAATTCTAGATTTTGAGACCATTTTTTAGATCCGACGATGTGAAACTTCGTCGTTTCCATTTAAACTTAATACAATATGTGAATAAAATAACATTTAATGATTCACTAACTCTTTAATATTGTAAATTTACGTTTAGTATTTAAAAGCTGAATAATAGTTTCAGTGAATTTCTGATTTACATAACTAGTTCATTATTGTTCATATATATTTAAGGTAGGGGTCTTCAAATTAGGTATTCTTAAATACAACATCTTAGCTGTAGTACGTAAATACTTTATTTAGATAAATACATTATACTCGTTTTTAATTGTATATCCAAATATAGATTAGTACTGTTTCCTCTAACTTAATTATATTCAAACTTCCAATCCAGGTGGAACTATTCCTGCATATCCAACTTCTTTTGGTTTTTCTTTCTTTCTCCCTAAGTAAATATAATTGTTTATTTTACATCGAACTTCACAGAATCTCAATAAAAATAAAAATGGCTGATTATCGTCATGACTCAACTTACTTTTTCTAAATATTTCATTACATGATTGTTCACAACCTTCTCTGCATACTTTCAAGATAGCTGGATATAATAAAATAACAGCATAATTAGTAACTTTTTAAATAAGATAATTTTCTAGTACAGGAAATATATTCTCTGATCATTTGAACGATTAATGTTTCAACATTATTACCATCTTAATATCAATGTCTTTATTAATAAAGGTATTTACTAATTTATGTCAACACAATGTATAGGACTTAGTTCTAATTATGAATGTCTCAGGTCACATTAATTAGAGTTATTGTACAGCTAAACTTACAAGCAAATTACACATTCTATTTACGACCTGATGTATACATTTAATAATTACAATTTATTTTAATACATGTAAAGCATCAACGATGGGGAATGTAATATTGATAAACTTAAATACTTAAAAGCATATTGTTTATCGGTTTATTACTTATTATTTTATTAGTTTAAATTATATTTAGAAAATTCGTCAGTGTTTATCTATATGTATCTATATCTATATATGTATTTAATGACTTAATTAGCTGTTAAATGAATATTATTTTAGATGTGATTCTTTATAATCATTAAATATTCATATTACCTTTACAACCTTTGAGGCAACCTTGTGTGTGTGGGTACAACTGTGATTCTGTATAACAAATAAATAATTGTTAATATAAATTTTATTCCAATAGTATATACTCTCATTTAATAATTACTTCAACCGGTTCTAATGCATGATAACTAATAATATTACTTGCACGTTACTTAATATCTCTTTGCAGGTTAACCACTTTTTAACACGTCATCGTTATTATAAATGGTAAATAATAATTGATTACGTAATTTTTTTACAATATTTCTTTTTGAATATTATTTTTATCTATTTGTTGTTTAACTTATTTTCATACAAAATCTTATGAAAATAAAATTCTTTTAATTTCTATTGTCCTTTAAAATCGTTTATTTTTTGTAAGAGTTGCGTTGTATGATCCTGTGCTCGTAGAAGTCATGATTAAAGAGTAAGATTGAAAAATCTCACATAATTGCTATTTAAACTTTATTTTTTCTGACGGGTTTTTGATTTACGTTATAAATTTATAGGAATTTATGCATTATGTGAATTATGCATTATAAACAAGCGAATGTGTCGGTCTTTCTAATAATTATTACAATATATTGAAGAATGTTGGTATTGAATACAAAATAGTGTTTAACTCACTTGAGAATTTTTTGTCGCATGAATCTATGCAATCATCTTTAAAAAGTAGGTATCTGATATCTTTTTTTGAAAACAAACATTTTTCTAGTAACTTGTTTCATTTAAAGCCAATATATTATGAGAATAATTCACAAATATTAATAAATATCTAGTTATTGTTTAGTATGATATAAAGTTGGATAATATAGTTTCTATTACAAATATTTTTATTATTTTAATTTTACCCTTAGTAACTTTTACAGTAATTTAGAAAAAACAGCGAACAATTTAAAGTAAACAATGAAATATGTCGAATCTGAATGGTTATAAATTAATAATAATTGGCTTTTCGAATGTTATGCTTTCGTAAGGTAATTCGTATTATCTATATATTTTTAGGAAATAATGCAATCAAAGTAATTATATATCAAAACTAATTCTCGTGTCAATTTTGTAAATAATAAATTATGTTTTGGATTTGTTCGAAATTTATATTACATCTTCGATTGTAGTGTTAACTCTTATATGTTATAATACTAATTAAAATGTTATTATTATTTTTAATATTATTGCTTTCAATCTGTATTCTAATATTAAATATTTCAAATTTGTTAAATAAGAACAATGAGGATTCGTGAATATAATAATAATATTTATTACGGATTGAATCAAATAATAGAATTATGTATTTTTTTAATTACTTTTAATATGCATTGAATTTTGTATCTTCGTGCGATAAGTGAATTTATTTTTTTTTTCTTAAATGCACTTGTAAAACGAAATTAAATAGAATTTTGTTGTCTCTTTAATTACTCAAAATCTAGTAAAATACGTGTGTCTTAAAAAGAAGATTATTTTAGCTCCGAAATAGATAATAATGTTTAGAAATTTAATTTATACCGAAAAGTTTGATGTGCTGTTTCAAATCAACAATAAAAATGCAAAATATATTTATTCAGATAGATGTATTAACGTATTTGTTACAGCTTCCAAGAAGAATGTTTTTAGCGTACTGTGTTTGTTTAATTTAATACAAATTCTTCGAAAGGAAAATCTATAAACTAGATAATTAAATATATGTTCTTCAATACTTAATATAATGTTTACATAATACGTAAGAATATAAGTGTATATGTATAGATTTTATTCTACTTACCTATGTTTTCATTTGGTTTTAATTTTATATGTTTTTCTGCTGTCTCTTTGGAAATATCTGATTTCCATATAGAAAAAAAAATTGTTATTCACAAATTTTGAATTGAAACAGGTAATTATTATGTTTAGTTTAATATTTCATTTTGAATATTACTTATCTGTGTTCTCTTTTTTTCAGTTCTTAAATTAGTATACAGTGCGTTTTGCAGAAAATATTTTTATTTAAATTTAGAAGTGAAATATTAAAAGAGAAGAGATAAGAATTAATGTAATATGGAAATTATCATTACAATTACTTTTTCATTTAATAGAAATTGTTGAATCGTATTGAATGAATTTGTTACGGATCGGATATAATAGTATAAAAACTAAAAATACACTAATCGGTAAAATTATGTATTGTCTAAAAGAGAATTATTTTCTTATAAAATATTGATTAAAATACCTCTTACTTGTGCAACATTGAAAACATTGTTCTTTCGTAAATGTAAGTTCTCTCAATCCTGAAAATTACGAAATTTATAATTGATTGTGTACTTTGTAAAATAAAAATCAAACTTATAAATACCATCTATTAACAATACACAGCAGATTAACAAAATTGAGATTAACATTTTCAAATTGATTTCCATCAATACTTGATATTGTTTTCAGAAGTATACTATACGAATTAGCAAACACAATAAGTAATAATTCAGTTCTTTTGTAAACGTATTTATATTAGTGAAAGTAAAAAGATTAAAATAACATGCTTTGATCGTTAAACGTTTAATAATACTATTATTGTACTGAAATCGTTAATATTGATAACGGTTTTATTTTTTTGTATGTTTCCTATGATGACTTTGATAAAAATATTTTTTAAATTGTTATTTCAATGTCATAATTTTAATGACATACTCAAATCTGTCATATAAATGGGTTTCAAAACTTATTACTGTATATTTAATATGAAAATTTTATTATAGAATTTATGCATATAAATCAGAAGCAAATGTTTATATTACAACTACAAATTTCATCTATCTATGTTCGGACATTCTTGTGTTTTGTACCAATTATCTGCGAATATCTCAGCAATTTTTCGTCTTATGGTAGAGTTGCTCCTATTTCCACCTGTAGAAAATGCTAAATAATCGGGATAAACTATTTAATTTCCTGGAAATTTAATTTTGGGAAGGCTAGGGACGTTTGATTGCTGTTCAATCGGTAAGTTCAATTATTTGGTACTCTGGTATGGTAATGAGTTGACGTTATTCATAAATTATAACTTCGAAAGAAATGCATTTTAAATATTATTTGATTGTCATTTTTTAAATAATATTTTTACGACTATAATATAAAAAGTTTTTTTTATATTACTCTACGTTTTTACATGACCGATATAAAACGAGAGCTCACGATTCTGGATTTGTGCAAAATCTCAGTTCGTGAAATATACCACGATTCTTTATTAATTTCTAATAAAGATAAGATGCCGATGAAAAATCAGGAGGTATATTTAAACGACGAACGATCAGCTGTCTTAAGTCATCGTACAGTTACACATCGTTATATTGTTTAAATTATAGTAGGGAGCATTTCTGCCACTTCCATCGATCCGCTGTAATAATAGGCTGCATTGTTACCGAGAAAGTCTAGATTATGGTATTATATAGATAAATTGCCTTCATAATAAAATCAAAACCACTTTTTGAGGTCATATTATGTCCGATAGTAATATTTGAATCAGGACCTTGTGCTGTATTATCTCTGGGTCATTCATTAACGATTGTTTTAATTACTTTTGTTTCCTACATTACTGGTTTTGCCCTTGACAGGACTAGCCAATGGTAAGCTGTGCTTCTTCGCTTTTCTGAGGTCGAAACGACGAGTAACATCTTTTTTTAGTTGGCGAGAGAGAGAACAACAAAATATGAAATATCCAGCCGACTCAACCCATCCAACTAGGTTCTCGCCATTTTTGAGATCAGACGACCTGGAACTTCGTCGTTTCCATTTCAAACTTAATACAATATGTGAATAAAATAACACTTAATGATTCACTAAAACTTTAATATTGTAAATTTACGTTTAGTATTTAAAAGCTGAATAATAGTTTCAGTGAATTTCTTATTTACATAACTAGCTCATTATTGTTCATATATATTTAAGGTAGGGGTCTTCAAATTAGGTATTCTTAAATACAATATCTTAGCTGTAGTACGTAAATACTTTATTTAGATAAATACATTATACTCGTTTTTAATTGTATATCCAAATATAGATTAGTACTGTTTCCTCTAACTTAATTATATTCAAACTACCAATCCAGGTGGAACTATTCCTGCATATCCACGTTCTGGTTGTTTGTTTTTTCTCTCTAAGTAAATAAATTATTTGCTTTTCATCGAACTCCACAGAATTTCAATAAGAAGTAAAAATGGTTGATTATCATCATGACTCAACTTTTACTTTTCTAATATTTCATTACATGATTGTTCACAACCTTCTCTGCATACTTTTAAGATAGCTGGATATAATAAAATAACAGCATAATCAGTAACTATTTAAATAAGATAATTTTCTAGTACAGGAAATATATTTTCTGATCCTTTGAACAATTAATGTTTCAACATTATTACCATCTTAATATCAATGTCTTTTTTAATAAATTGTGCTTACTGATTTATGTCAACACAATGTAAAGGACTAAACTTAAATTAAGAATGACTCAATTCACATGAATTAGAGTTATTGTACGGCTAAACTTACAAGCATATTTCAAATTCAAATTGATACTTCATGTATAAACTTAATAATTACAATTTATTTTAATACATGTAAAGCATCAACGATGGTTAATATATTATTGATAAACTTAAATACTTAAAAGCATATTGTTTGTCGGTTTATTACTTATTATTTTATTAGTTTAAATTATATTTAGAAAATTTGTCAGTGTTTATGTATCTAATGACTTAATTAGCTGTTAAATGAATATTATTTTAGATGTGATTCTTTAAAATCATTAAATATTCATATTACCATTGCAACCTCTGAGGCAATTTTTTGTGCTTGTGTACAACTTTGATTCTGTATAACAAATAAATAATTGTTAAAATATCTTGTATTCCAATAGTAGATACTCGCATTTAATAATTACTTCAATCGGTTCTAATGCGTGATATCTAATAATATTACTTGCACGTTACTTAATATCTCTTTGCAGGTTAACCACTTTTTAACACGTCATCGTTATTATAAATGTTAAATAATAATTGATTACGTAATTTTTTTACAATATTTCTTTTTGAATATTATTTTTATCTATTTGTTGTTTAATTTATTTGCATACAAAATCTTATGAAAATAAAATTCTTTTAATTTCTATTGTCATTTGAAATCGTTTATTATTTGTAAGAGTTGCGTTGTATGATTCTGTGCTCGTAGAATTCATGATTAAAGACTAATATTGAAAAATCTGTCATAATTGCTATTTAAACTTTATTTTTTCTGACGGGTTTTTGTTTTACGCTATTAATTTATAGTAGTTTATGCATTATGTGAATTATGCATTATAAATAAGCGAATGTGTCCGTCTTTCTAATAATTATTATAATATATTGAAGAATGTTGATATTGATTACAATATAGTGTTTACTCACTTGAGAATTTCCTGATGCATGATAGTTTGCAATCATCTTTAAAAAGTGGGTGTTCGGTATCTTTTTTCGAAAACAAATTTTTTTTCGTAACTTTTTTCATGTAAAGCCAATATATTATGAGAATAATTCACTAATATTAATAAATATCTAGTTATTGTTTAGTATAATATTTAGTTGGATAATAAAGTTTCTATTATAAATATTTTTAATATTATAATTTTATCCTTGGTAACTTTTACAGTAATTTAGAAAAAACAGCGTAAAACTTTAAGTAAACAATGAAATATGTCGCATCAGAATGGTTATAAATTAATAATTATTTGCTTTTCGAATGTTATGTATTCGTAAGGTAATTCGTATTATCTATATATTTTTAGGAAATAATGCAATCAAAATAACTATATATCAAAACTAATTCTCGTGTCAATTTTGTTAATAATAAATTATATTTTGGATTTGTTCGAAATTTATAATACATCTTCGATTTGAGTGTTAACTCTAATATGTTATAATACTAATTAAAATGATATTATTATTTGTAATATTATTGCTTTCAATCAGTATTCTAATATTAAATATTTCATAATTATTAAATATGAACAATGAGGATTCGTGAATATAATAATAATATTTATTACGGATTGAATCAAACAATAAAATTATGTATTTTTTTAATTACTTTTAACATACATTTAATTTTGTATCTTTGTGCGATAAGGGAATGTACTTTTTTTTCGAAAATCTGAAATGCACTTGCAAAACGATATTAAATAGAAATTTGTTGTCTCTTCAATTACTCAAAAACTAGTAAAATACGTGTGTCTTAAAAATATATGATTATTTTAGCTCCGAAATAGATAATAATGTTTAGAAATTAAATTTATACCGAAAAGTTTGATGTGCTGATTGAAATCAACAATAAAAATGCAAAATATATTTATCCAGATAGATGTATTAACGTATTTGTTACAGCTTTCAAGAAAAAGGTTTTCAGTGTACTGTGTTTCTTTAATTTAACACAAGTTCTTGGGAAGGAAAATATATAAACTAGATAATTAAATATATGTATTTGAATACTTAATATAATGTTTACATAATACGTAAGAATATAAGTGTATATGTATAGATTTTATTCTACTTACCTAGGTTTTCATTTGGTTTCAATTTTATATGTTTTCCTGCTGTCTCTTTGGAAATATCTGATTTCCATATAGAAAAAATAATTGTTATTCACAAATTTTGAATTGAAACAAATAGGTAATTATTAGGTTTAGTTTAATAATTCATTTTGAATATTACTTATCTGTGTTCTCTTTTTTTCAGTTCTTAAATTAGTATACAGTGCGTTTTGCAGAAAATATTTTTATTTAAATTTAGAAGTGAAATTTAAAAGAGAGTGAAAAAAATTAAAGTAATATGGAAACTATCAATACAATTACTTTTTCATTTAATGGAAATTGTTGAATCGTATTGAATGAATTTTTTACGGATCGGATATAATAGTATAAAAACTAAAAGTACACTAATCGGTAAAATTACGTATTGTTTAAAAGAGAATTATCTTCTTATAAAATATTGATTAAAATACCTCTTACTTGTGCAACATTGTAAACATTGTTCTTTCGTAAATGTAAGTTCTCTCAATCCTGAAAATTTCAAAAGTTATAATTGATTGTGTACTTTGCAAAAAAAAATTCAAACTTATAAATACCATCTATTAACAATACACAGCAGATTAACAAAATTGAGATTAACATTTTCAAATTCATTTCCATCAATACTTGATATTGTTTTTATCAGTATACTATACAAATTACCAAACTCAATAAGTAATAATTCAATTCTTTTGTAAACGTATTTATATTAGTGAAAGTAAAAAGATTAAAATAACATGCTTTGATCGTTAAACGTTTAATAATACTATTATTGTACTGAAATCGTTAATATTGATAACGGTTTTATTTTTTTGTATGTTTCCTATGATGACTTTGATAAAAATATTTTTTAAATTGTTATTTCAATGTCATAATTTTAATGACATACTCAAATCTGTCATATAAATGGGTTTCAAAACTTATTACTGTATATTTAATATGAAAATTTTATTATAGAATTTATGCATATAAATCAGAAGCAAATGTTTATATTACAACTACAAATTTAATCTATCTATGTTCGGACATTCTTGTGTTTTGTACCAATTATCTGCGAATATCTCAGCAATTTTTCGTCTTAAGGAAAAGTTGCTCGTATTTCCACCTATAGAAAATGCTAAATAATCGGGATAAACTGTTTAATTTCCTGGAAGTTTAATTTTGGGAAGGCTAGGGACGTTTGATTGTCGTTCAATCGGTAAGTTCAAGTATTCGGTACTCTGGTATGGTAATGAGTTGACGTTATTCATAAATTATAACTTCGAAAGAAATGCATTTTAAATATTATTTGATTGTCATTTTTTAAATAATATATTTACGACTATAATATAAAAAGTTTTTTTATATTACTCTACGTTTTTACATGACCGATATAAAACGAGAGCTCACGATTCTGGATTTGTGCAAAATCTCAGTTCGTGAAATATACCACGATTCTTTATTAATTTCTAATAAAGATAAGATGCCGATGAAAAATCAGGAGGTATATTTAAACGACGAACGATCAGCTGTCTTAAGTCATCGTACAGTTACACATCGTTATATTGTTTAAATTATAGTAGGGAGCATTTCTGCCACTTCCATCGATCCGCTGTAATAATAGGCTGCATTGTTACCGAGAAAGTCTAGATTATGGTATTATATAGATAAATTGCCTTCATAATAAAATCAAAACCACTTTTTGAGGTCATATTATGTCCGATAGTAATATTTGAATCAGGACCTTGTGCTGTATTATTTCTGGGTCATTCATTAACGATTGTTTTAATTACTTTTGTTTCCTACATTACTGGTTTTGCCCTTGACAGTACTAGCCAATGGGAAGCTGTGCATCTTCGCTTTGCTGTGGACGAAACGACGAGTAACATCTTTTTTTAGTTGGCGAGAGAGAGAACAACAAAATATGAAATATCCTGCCGACTCAACACCATCCAACTAGGTTCTCGCCATTTTTGAGATCAGACGACCTGGAACTTCGTCGTTTCCATTTCAAACTTAATACAGTATGATGATGAATAAAATGACTTTTAATGATTCACTAAAAGCTTCATATTATAAATTTACGTTTAATATTTAAAAGTTGAATAATAGTTAGTTTAAGTAAATCTCTTACATAACTAGCTCATTATTGTTCATAGATATTTGAGGTAGGGATCTTAAAATTAGGTATTCTTAAATAAAATATCTTAGCTATAGTATCTAAATACTTTATTTAGATAAATACATTATACTTCTTTTTAATTGTATAACCGAATATATATTAGCACAGTTTCCTATTTATATTATTTATATTCAAACTATCAATCCAGGTGGAACTACTCCTGCATATCCACCTTCCGGTTCTTTTTTCTTTTTCTCTAAGTAAATAGAATTATTTGTTTTTATATCAAACCTCACAGAATTTCAATAAGAATTATACTGTTTGATAATCTATATAATTCAACTTACTTTTAAATGTTTCTTTACATGCTGCATTACACTCTTCTCTGCATACTTTCAAGATAGCTGGATATAATAAAATAATAGCATAATCAGTAACTTTTTCAATAAGTTAATTTTCTAGTGTAGGAAATATATTTTCTGATCCTTTGAACGATTAATGTTTCAACATTATTACCATCTTAATATCAATGTCTTTTTTAATAAATTGTGCTTACTAATTTATGTCAACACAATGTAAAGGACTTAATTTCAATTAAGAATGACTCAATTCACATGAATTAGAGTTATTGTACGGCTAAACTTACAAGCATATTTCAAATTCAAATTGAGACTTCATGTATAAACTTAATAATTACAATTTATTTTAATACATGTAAAGCATCAATGATGGTGAATGTAATATTGGAAAACTTAAGTGCCGTGTATAATAATTTTTTATCTCTAGCAACGGTAACATTTGAAAAGTTTCAAATAACGTAAATACTTAAATGCTTTTGTTTTATTTGTTTTATTACTTACGATGTTACAAGTGTAAAGTATGATTGGAAAGCACTTAAGATTTTATAGATCTAATGACTTATAAGTTATTAAATGTATAGAATATTAGACGGGGTCTTTTATAATAAATAAATATATGTCTTACCTCTACAAGCCTTAGTGCAACTAGTAACATCTCGGTACGATTGTGATCCTGTATAACAAATGAATAATTGCTAAAATAAATTGTATGCCAATAGTATATACTCTCATTTAATAATTACTTCACCCTGTTCTATTGCGTGATATTTAATAATATTACTTGCATGTTACTTAATATCTCTTTGCAGGTTAGTCACTTTTTAACACGTCATCGTTATTATAAATGTTAAATAATAATTGATTACGTCATTTTTTTACAATATTTCTTTTTGAATATTATTTTTATCTATTTGTTGTTTAACTTATTTGCATACAAAATTTTATGGAAATAAAATTCTTTTAAGTTCTGTTGTCATTTGAAATCGTTTATTTTTTGTAAGAGTTGCGTTGTATGATTCTGTGCTCGTAGAAGTCATGATTAAAGACTAATATTGAAAAATATCACATAATTGTTATTTAAACTTTATTTATATATGTCGGTAATTGTTTCACGTTATAAATTTATAGTAATATATGCATTATGTAAATTATGCATTATTATCAAGCGAATTAGTCGTTCTTTCTAAAAATTATTACAATATATTGAAGAATGTTGGTATTGATTACAAAATAGTGTTCGACTTACTTGAGAATTTTTTGTCGCATGACCGTTTGCAATCATCTTTAAGAACATGATATGCGGCAACTTTTTTTAAAAACAAACTTTTTTTTAGTAACTTGTTTCATGTAAAGCCAATATATTATGAGAATAATTCACAAATATTAATAAATATCTAGTTATTGTTTAGTATAATATTAAGTTGGATAATATAGTTTCTATTACAAATATTTTTATTATTTTAATTTTACCCTTAGTAACTTTTACAGTAATTTAGAAAAAACAGCGAACAATTTAAAGTAAACAATGAAATATGTCGTATCTGAATGGTTATAAATTAATAATAATTTGCTTTTCGAATGTTATGCATTCGTAAGGTAATTCGTATTATCTATGTATTTTTAGGAAATAATGCAATCAAAATAATTATATATCAAACTAATTCTCGTGTCAATTTTGTAAATAATAAATTATATTTTGGATTTGTTCGAAATTTATAATACATCTTGGATTGGAGTGTTAACTCTAATATGTTATAATACTAATTAAAATGTTATTATTATTTTTAATATTATTGCTTTCAATCTGTATTCTAATATTAAATATTTCAAAATTGTTAAATATGAACTAATGAGTATTAACGTGAATATAATAATAATATTTATTACGGATTGAATCAAATAATAGAATTATGTATTTTTTTAATTACTTTTAATATGCATTGAATTTTGTATCTTCGTGCGATAAGTAAATTAATTTTCTTTTATAATCTTAAATGCACTTGCAAAACGAAATTAAGTAGAAATTTGTTGTTTCTTTAATTACTCAAAATCTAGTAAAATATGTGTACATTATAATTTTATGATTAGCTTCCAAATAGATAATAATGTTTAGGAATTTAATTTATACCGAAAAGTTTGATGAGCTGTTCGAAATCAACATTAAAAATGCAAAATATATTTATCCCGATAGATGTATTAACGTATTTGTTACAGCTTTCAAGAAAAAGGTTATTGGATGTTTCTTTACTGTGTTTCTTTAATTTAACACAAATTCTTTGAATCGAAAATATATAAAATAGACAATTAATATTTGTACTTCAATACTTAATATAATGATTGCATAATACGTAAGAATATAAGTGTATATGTATAGATTTTATTCTACTTACCTTTGTTTTCATTTGGTTCTAATTTTATATGTTTTTCTGCTGTCTCTGGGGAAATATCTGATTTCCATAAAGAAAAAATATTTGTTATTCACAAATTTTGAATTGAAAGAAATAGGTAATTATTAGCTTTAGTTTAATAGTTCATTTTGAATATTACTTATCTGTGTTCTCTTTTTTTCAGTTCTTAAATTAGTATACAGTTCTTTTTACAGAAAAATTGTTATTTAAATTAAGAAATTCTATTAATAAACGAATACGTTTGGAATGCATAAATAATAAAAGGGGTAAATCATAAAGAATGTTTGGAAGTACTGAATGAAATTAATATATCAAAAATCTTCGAATGTTCTCCTGACGAAATGCGGTGTAAATTATTCGAACTACATCATGTAATATTAATCAGGCGATCTTCACTATATTTTCATGTTTATGTTATTATGATTCGTTTATTTAATATTTACAATGTGACTTTATTATTTAACATATATACAATTTATTGAAAGAAACTAATAATATTAGTACCTGTTCAAGAAATATTATTAAAAAAGAAGTGAATAAAATATTTTCTAGGTATAAAGTTTTATATAGAAGTTGTTCATTAAACAATTAAGATTTGATATTATTAAATCTAATAAAATAAGAAAAATTAACTTTTACATGTTATTAAGTTGAAGTTTTAAATAATACAACTGAGGTATATTTATTTATCACAAAGCATATGAAATTAAATTCGCAATATAATCATTACAAGCAAATTAGTTTTCTATTTTTAATACACTGATATTATTTTAATATTGTAGAAAATTAAAGTAATATGCAAATTATCAGTACAACTACTTTTAAATTTAATAGAAATTTTTGAATAGAATTGAATACACTTGTTACGGATCGGATAAAATAGTAAAATAACTAAAAGTACATTAATCGGTAAAATTATATATTATTTAGAAGATTTTTATTTTATTCCAAAATAGTGATGAAATTATATCTTACTTGTGCAACATTCGTGGCATTGTTCTTTCGAATATAAAAGTTCTCTCGCTCCTGAATAATACAAAAGGTCGATATAATAAAACATTTTTTCATATAAATATATTCAAATTTATAAATACCATCTATTAATAAGACACAGCAGATTAGGAAAATTGAGATTAATATTTTCAAATTGATTTCCATCAATACTTGATATTGTTCTCAGTAGTATACTATACAAATTACCAAACTCAATAAGTAATAATTCAATTCTTTTGTAAACGTATTTATATTAGTGAAAGTAAAAAGATTAAAATAACATGCTTTGATCGTTAAACGTTTAATAATACTATTATTGTACTGAAATCGTTAATATTGATAACGGTTTTATTTTTTTGTATATTTCCTATGATGACTTTGATAAAAATATTTTTTAAATTGTTATTTCAATGTCATAATTTTAATGACATACTCAAATCTGTCATATAAATGGGTTTCAAAACTTATTACTGTATATTTAATATGAAAATTTTATTATAGAATTTATGCATATAAATCAGAAGCAAATGTTTATATTACAACTACAAATTTAATCTATCTATGTTCGGACATTCTTGTGTTTTGTACCAATTATCTGCGAATATCTCAGCAATTTTCCGTCTTAAGGAAAAGTTGCTCGTATTTCCACCTATAGAAAATGCTAAATAATCGGGATAAACTGTTTAATTTCCTGGAAGTTTAATTTTGGGAAGGCTAGGGACGTTTGATTGTTGTTCAATCGGTAAGTTCAAGTATTCGGTACTCTGGTATGGTAATGAGTTGACGTTATTCATAAATTATAACTTCGAAAGAAATGCATTTTAAATATTATTTGATTGTCATTTTTTAAATAATATTTTTACGACTATAATACAAAAAGTTTTTTTTATAGTACTCTACGTTTTTACATGACCGATATAAAACGAGAGCTCACGATTCTGGATTTGTGCAAAATCTCAGTTCGTGAAATATACCACGATTCTTTATTAATTTCTAATAAAGATAAGATGCCGACGAAAAATAAGGAGTTATATTTAAACGACGAACGATCAGCTGTCTTAAATCATCGTACAGTTACACATCGTTATATTGTTTAAATTATAGTAGGGAGCATTTCTGCCACTTCCATCGATCCGCTGTAATAATAGGCTGCATTGTTACCGAGAAAATCTAGATTATGGTATTATATAGATAAATTGCCTTCATAATAAAATCAAAACCACTTTTTGAGGTCATATTATGGCCGATAGTAATATTTGAATCAGGACCTTGTGCTGTATTATCTCTGGGTCATTCATTAACCGATTGTTTTAATTACTTTTGTTTCCTACATTACCGGTTTTGCCCTTGACAGGACTAGCCAATGGGAAGCTGTGCATCTTCGCTTTGCTGTGGACGAAACGACGAGTAACATCTTTTTTTAGTTGGCGAGAGAGAGAACAACAAAATATGAAATATCCAGCCGACTCAACACCATCCAACTAGGTTCTCGCAATTTTTGAGATCAGACGACCTGGAACTTCGTCGTTTCCATTTCAAACTTAATACAATATGTGAATAAAATAACACTTAATGATTCACTAAAACTTTAATATTGTAAATTTACGTTTAATATTTAAAAGTTGAATAATAGTTAGTTTAAGTAAATCTCTTACCTTACTAGCTCATTATTGTTCATAGATATTTGAGGTAGGGATCTTAAAATTAGGTATTCTTAAATACAATATCTTAGCTGTTGTACGTAAATACTTTATTTAGATAAATACATTATACATCTTTTTAATTGTATATCCAAATATAGATTAGTACTGTTTCCTCTAACTTAATTATATTCAAACTACCAATCCGGGTGGAACTATTCCTGCATATCCACCTTCTTTTGGTTTTTCTGTCTTTCTCTCTAAGTAAATATAATTATTTGCTTTTCATCGAACTCCACAGAATTTCAATAAGAATAAAAATGGTTGATTATCATCATGACTCAACTTACTTTTTCTAAATATTTCATTACATGATTGTTCACAACCTTCTCTGCATACTTTAAAGATAGCTGGATATAATAAAATAACAGCATAATCAGTAATTTTTTAAAAAGATAATTTTCTCGTACAGGAAATATATTTTCTGATCCTTTGAACGATTAATGTTTCAACATTATTACCATCTTAATATAAATGTCTTTATTAATAATAAGTAACTACTAATTTATGTCAATCCAGTATAAAGGACGTAATTGTAATTATGAATGGCTTAGTTTACATGAATTAGAGTTACTGTACAGCTAAACTTAGAAGCAAATTACACATTCTAATTACGATCTGATGTATACATTTAATAATTACAATTTATTTTAATACATGTAAAGCATCAACGATGGTTAATATATTATTGATAAACTTAAATACTTAAAAGCGTATTGTTTATCGGTTTATTACTTATTATTTTATTAGTTTAAATTATATTTAGAAAATTCGTCAGTGTTTATGTATCTAATGACTTAATTAGCTGTTAAATGAATATTATTTTAGATGTGATTCTTTATAATCATTAAATATTCATATTACCATTACAACCTCTGAGGCAATTTTTTGTGCTTGTGTACAACTTTGATTCTGTATAACAAATAAATAATTGTTAAAATATCTTGTATTCCAATAGTATATACTCTCATTTAATAATTACTTCAATCGGTTCTAATGCGTGATATCTAATAATATTACTTGCATGTTACTTAATATCTCTATGCAGGTTAACCACTTTTTAACACGTAATCGTTATTATAAATGTTAAATAATAATTGATTACGTAATTTTTTTACAATTTTTCTTTTTGAATATTATTTTTTATCTATTTGTTGTTTTATTTATATTTATAGCTCCGTGCTTTGAAAAACGGTCAATTACACTTGTCAACTAATATCCTGCACTATTCTATTTATCACGTCCCATTGATAATAAACTATAATTTTAAAGCGATTACGTCTGTGAACCGTACACAGGACGAATAGATTTTCTAATATTTGTGAGATATCATTTAGTGAAGCACTATACTTATATAAAAACGAATTATATGACAAGTATAAATACGTAAAAAAATTACTTCGTATATTTTAATCCTTCGAATTATATACATAATAAGTTGATGAGTGTGTGTATTGGTTTATAAAATTGAGTTTACTCACTTTCAAATTTCTTCTCGCATGAATATTTGCAGTTATGTTTTAATTTTGTATATTCTGCAGCTAAGTTTCAAAATGTAAAATATAAATAAAACCAAGCCCATATTTCGAAAGAATTACTTTGAAAATTTTGAGTAACCTTTTCGAATGTTATTCTTTTGTGACATAATTCATATTATCTATATATTTTTGGTAAATGTTGCAATTAAAAAAACTATTAATCAAAAATAATTTTCTCCTCAATTTTGTAATTAATAAATTATACTCTAGATTTGTTCGAAAATTATAGTACATCTTCGATTGCAATTTTAACACTAGTATTTAATAATATTAATTAAAATTTAATTATTATTTGTTATATTATTGATTTCATCCCATATTCCTGAGTTATCAATTTAAGAAGATGAAATGCATTCAAATATGTATATATTTATATGACTGTTATCGTCATATAGATTATTGAATTAATTGCATTTATACATCTATATTACTATTTTTCTTTTTATTATTATTATTATCAATAGTGTTTTAAGGAAAAAAATGAAATTAATACGTCGCATTTGAATGTTATAAATTAATAAAAATTTGCTTTTCGAATGTTATGCTTTCGTAAGGTAATACATATTATCTATATATTTTTAGGAAATAATGCAATCAAAATAATTATATATCAAAACTAATTCTCGTGTCAATTTTGTAAATAATAAATTATATTTTGGATTTGTTCGAAATTTATAATACATCTTCGATTGTAGTGTTAACTCTAATATGTTATAATACTAATTAAAATGTTATTATTATTTTTAATATTATTGCTTTCAATCTGTATTCTAATATTAAATATTTCAAAATTGTTAAATATGAACAATGAGGATTCGTGAATATAATAATAATATTTATTACGGATTGAATCAAATAATAAAATTATGTACTTTTTTAATTACTTTTAACATACATTTAATTTTGTATCTTCGTGCGATAAGTGAATTAACTTTTTTTTCTTAAATGCACTTGCAAAACGAAATTAAATAGAAATTTGTTGTCTCTTTAATTACCCAAAATCTAGTAAAATACGTGTACCTTAATAATTTATGATTACTTTAGCTACCAAATAGATGATAATGTTTAGGAATTTAATTTATACCGAAAAGTTTGATGAGATGATTGAAATCAACAATAAAAATGCAAAATATATTTATCTCGATAGATGTATTAACGTATTTGTTATAACTTTCAAGAAAAAGTTCATTGGGCGTACTGTGTTTCCTTAATTTAGTATGACTATTTAATGTAAAAAAAATGTAAACAAGGTAATTCAATTTATGTAACTCAATCATTAACAAAATGATACAATATACTGAAGAATTTTAGAATAAATCTATAAAATTTTGTTTTCTTACTGGGATTTGAACTCGGCAAAGCATTTGAATGATTTCGTGCCGTGGCCTCGGAAATATCTGGATTATACAATGAAAACTTGTGTTTCAATCATAATTTTGGATCACTAGTTTACAAGGACTTTTTCATAATATTAGATGAATACCACTTCATCTTAACAATTAGGAATTTAAAGACTGTAAAGAATTATGTTGTTGCTATAAACGCGATCGAATCATATAATTTATTGTATTAAATAATGGATATACTTTATATATCTAATCAAGTATTATTAGTATAGTGTTTGAGTCAAAATTACTATTAAGTTCTGTTTAATTAAAAATTTTCAATAGATCAATATTAACATTTTCGAAAAGTATTTTTGAAAACTTGTGTTTGTATTGGAAATTTGGAAATTGTTAATGGTCCTGGTACTAAATAAAATCATTTAGAATGCATAAACAAAAATATGGATAAAATCACAAAGAGTATTTAGAAAAACTGGAAGTAAATGAAATTTTTGTCCATCATCTGGAAAACTAGATGATTTCCAGTTTAAGGAAATCATTCAAATTTCTTCCGGTGAAAACAGGGGTAATATGTTTGAACTACGTCATGAACTCTTAATCGGGCAACTCCCGCTGCGTTGACATTTCATTATAATGTGTGACGGAAAAGTACATCGCGATCTTACAAGTTAGTGTATGTGTAATATAGTGTTTATGGCAAGCAGTGAAATCGGTCGAAAGTCTGTGCGTGTGCAAATTGACGCTTACGCGACCGTTGTGTGAGAAAGAATGATAAGACCACCTTATGAATTTCCGATTCGGAGCGACTGATCCTTTTTACAGACTCCTACGTTTAGTATATCTTTATCCATCCGTTCTTAAGTTTTGTTGTAATTCGTTCTGGGAAGGACGGATTCCGTTCGAGCTCCCTTCGCTGAATTAGTGGACAGTTGGCAGTGGCTTATCGGCGCCAACCGCTGCGTACTTTCGGGGGCCACCCCTTTAACGTCGCCACGGCCTTTAGACGGTGCTATACTTTGTGCCATTAATTTCGGATGGTCCCATCTCGAATTCGCCCCTTTCTCGCATGGGTATACTGTCGGGGTTGTGTGCTGCTCAAGTGGTCCCTTCCGCCTCCACCGACGGATGTGAGTTTGCTCGCTTGATCTCCATTATCCAACTGCGTTGGACACGAGGTGATCTCTGACGAACACCGAATCTCCGCTGTGGAAGTAAATGTCTTCGCATTCGGATGGCGCCGGGGCATAACGCGTCTTTTGCAACCTGGCTGTTTCGATCCTCGCTCATGGGACTGCGTGTTCTTCGGGATGAGTTTCCCCCGGGCGCGTAAAATTGTACGCAAGAAAGAGTTCGCTGGGGATCTGTTCGGTGGCGGCGTTCCTCAATCTGATGTTGAAAAGGATCACGGGTAAATACCGTAGACAGTGCCGCTGCTGTCCGTCCGTCCGGTCGGCCCCGTATGACGGGCGGCGTTGCTTTGGTAAGGGCGCAATTCTTGCAAGCTCTTACATAGAGACGGGCGACCCTTTACAGCTTCGACAAAAAGAATTCCTTCTTGACGGCACGTAAGGTCGCTGCGTCTCCTGGATGTTCTGCCAAGGTGTCGTTATGGACAAATCAGAGGACGTCGCGTTTCAACCACTCGAGCACGAACACGAGCTCTTGTGGGGTGCAGAAGCCACGACAAGCGTAGATGATCCGTGGTATCGGTTACATCAACATCGTCAGCTGGGGCACCTCCTACCATCTCCATAATGTATTGTGAGTGTCCACCTGATCGGTGGACGGTTATACCCAGGCTGTGTCCCTTACATCACCGATGGTAAAAGATTTTCTCAATCCATTTATCAACCTGTGAAACCACCCTCTCGACTAAGCTAGTGCGGGTAAGTGGGTCTCCTCAATGTCACTGGGAAAGACTCTCTTAGCTGCCAAACCTTACCAGGGCAAAAAGATGCTTGGTAGGATGTAACGTTGCCTAGTGAGGATCACGTGGAGGTAGCCTAAGTATTGGAACGTATAGCGTCTTTTAGATACTTGACACAGTGATCGTCTAACCTATAGATATGATCCAAAAGCATCACATGAAATATCATCAATTATAAGTCATACAAACAACACTGAAACTAATGCAAGTCATTAACTCCGTTATCTAACTATCATGTAACGCATTTTGTAAAGTCATGAACGTAGCAATGAAATAAATTGCAATCCTTCATATTTACAACGAACATTTAAATTATAGATCAGGTGTCCGTTCAGAAAGTAGGTAAGGTCAGAAAATTCTAGATTTTGAGACCATTTTTTAGATCCGACGATGTGAAACTTCGTCGTTTCCATTTAAACTTAATACAATATGTGAATAAAATAACATTTAATGATTCACTAACTCTTTAATATTGTAAATTTACGTTTAGTATTTAAAAGCTGAATAATAGTTTCAGTGAATTTCTGATTTACATAACTAGTTCATTATTGTTCATATATATTTAAGGTAGGGGTCTTCAAATTAGGTATTCTTAAATACAATATCTTAGCTGTAGTACGTAAATACTTTATTTAGATAAATACATTATACTCGTTTTTAATTGTATATCCAAATATAGATTAGTACTGTTTCCTCTAACTTAATTATATTCAAACTTCCAATCCAGGTGGAACTATTCCTGCATATCCAACTTCTTTTGGTTTTTCTTTCTTTCTCCCTAAGTAAATATAATTGTTTATTTTACATCGAACTTCACAGAATCTCAATAAAAATAAAAATGGCTGATTATCGTCATGACTCAACTTACTTTTTCTAAATATTTCATTACATGATTGTTCACAACCTTCTCTGCATACTTTCAAGATAGCTGGATATAATAAAATAACAGCATAATTAGTAACTTTTTAAATAAGATAATTTTCTAGTACAGGAAATATATTTTCTGATCATTTGAACGATTAATGTTTCAACATTATTACCATCTTAATATCAATGTCTTTATTAATAAAGGTATTTACTAATTTATGTCAACACAATGTATAGGACTTAGTTCTAATTATGAATGTCTCAGGTCACATTAATTAGAGTTATTGTACAGCTAAACTTACAAGCAAATTACACATTCTATTTACGACCTGATGTATACATTTAATAATTACAATTTATTTTAATACATGTAAAGCATCAACGATGGGGAATATAATATTGATAAACTTAAATACTTAAAAGCATATTGTTTATCGGTTTATTACTTATTATTTTATTAGTTTAAATTATATTCAGGTAATTCGTCAGTGTTAATGTATGTAATGACTTAATTAGCTGTTAAATGAATATTATTTTAGATGTGATTCTTTATAATCATTAAATATTTATATTACCGTTACAAGCTTTGAGGCAATGATGTGTGCTTTGGTACATCTGTGATTCTGTATAACAAATAATTAATTGTTAAAATATCTTGTATTCCAATAGTATATACTCTCATTTAATAATTACTTCAACCGGTTCTAAAGCGTGATATCTTATAATATTACTTGCACGTTGCTTAATATCTCTTTGCACGTTAACCACTTTTTAACACGTCATCGTTTTTATAAATGTTAAATAATAATTGATTACTTCATTTTTTTACAATATTTCTTTTTGTATATTATTTTTATCTATTTGCTGTTTAACTTATTTTCATACAAAATTTTATGGAAATAAAATACTTTTAAGTTCTATTGTCATTTGAAATTGTTTATTCTTTGTAAGAGTTGCGTTGTATGATCCTGTGCTCGTGGAAGTCATGATTAAAGAGTAAGATTGAAAAATCTCAGATAATTGCTATTTAAACTTTATTTTATCTGACGGGTTATTGTTTTACGTTATAAATTTATTGTAATATATGCATGATGTCAATTATGCATTATAAACAACGAGTGTATCGGTCTTTCTAATAATTATTACAATATATTGAAGAATGTTGGTATTGAGTACAAAATAGTGTTCGACTCACTTGAGAATTTCTTGACGCATGATAGTTTGCAATCATCTTTAAAAAGTGGGTATTCGATATCTGTTTTTGAAAACAAACATTTTTTTAGTAACTTGTTCCATGTAAAGCCAATATATTATGAGAATAATTCACAAATATAGATAAATATCTAGTTATTGTTTAGTATGATATAAAGTTGGATAATAAAGTTTCTATTACAAATATTTTTATTATTTTAATTTTACCCTTAGTAACTTTTACAGTAATTTAGAAAAAACAGCGAACAATTTAAATTAAGCAATGAAATATGTCGAATCTGAATGGTTATAAATTAATAATAATTGGCTTTCGAATGTTATGCTTTCGTAAGGTAATTCGTATTATCTATATATTTTTAGGAAATAATGCAATTAAAATAATTATATATCAAAACTAATTCTCGTGTCAATTTTGTAAATATAAATTATATTTTTGATTTGTTCGAAATTTATAATACATCTTCGATTGTAGTGTTAACTCTTATATGTTATAATACTAATTAAATTGTTATTATTATGTTTAATATTACTGCTTTCAATCTGTATTCTAATATTAAATATTTCAAATGTGTTAAATAAGAACAATGAGGATTCGTGAATATAATAATAATATTTATTACGTATTTAATCAAACAATAAAATTATGTATTTTTTTAATTACTTTTAAGATACATTGAATTTTGTATCTTCGTGCGATACGTGAATTTACTTTTTTTTTCTTAAATGCTCTTGCAAAACGAAATTAAATAGAAATTTGTTGTCTCTTTAATTACTCAAAAACTAGTAAAATACGTGTGTCTTAAAAATGTATGATTATTTTAGCTACCAAATAGATGATAATGTTTAGGAATTTAATTTATACCGAAAAGTTTGATGGGCAGTTTGAAATCGACAATAAAAATACAAAATATATATATCCAGATAGATGTATTAACGTATTTGTTTCAGCTTCCAAGAAAAAGGTTTTTAGCGTACTGTGTTTCTTTAATTTAATACAAATTCTTCGAAAGGAAAATATATAAACTAGATAATTAAATATATGTTCTTCAATACTTAATATAATGTTTACATAATACGTAAGAATATAAGTGTATATGTATAGATTTTATTCTACTTACCTATGTTTACATTTGGTTTTAATTTTATATGTTTTTCTGCTGTCTCTTTGGAAATATCTGATTTCCATATAGAAAAATATTTGTTATTCACAAATTTTGAATTGAAACAAATAGGTAATTATTAGGTTTAGTTTAATAATTCATTTTGAATATTTCTTATATGTGTTCTCTTTTTTCAGTTCTTAAATTAGTAAAAAGTGCTTTTTACAGAAAATATTTTTTATTTAAATTTAGAAGTGAAATATTAAAAGAGAAGTGAAAAAACTTTTTCTATGTATAAAGTTTTATATAGAGGTTGTTCAAAAAACAATAAAGATTTGTTATTATTAAAATCTAATAGAATAAGAAAAATTAACTGTTACATGTTATAAAGTTGAGGTTTTAAATAATATAACTGAAGTATATTTATTTATAACAAAGTAAATGAAATTCATTTCTCAATGTAATCATTACAAACAAATTAGTTTTCTTTTTTTATTACACTTATATTATTTTAATATTGTAGAAAATTAAAGTAATATGGAAAATATCATTACAAATACTTTTTCATTTAATAGAAATTGTTGAATCGTTTCAATGAATTTGTTACGGATCGGATAAAATAGTATAAAAACTAAAAGTACACTAATCGGTAAAATTATGTATTGTTTAAAAGAGAATTATTTTCTTATAAATTATTGATTAAAATACCTCTTACTTGTGCAACATTCAACACATTGTTCTTTCGTAAATGTAAGTTCTCTCAATCCTGAAAATTACAAAATTTATAATAGATTGTGTACTTTGCAAAAAAAAATTCAAACTTATAAATACCATCTATTAACAATACACAGCAGATTAACAAAATTAAGATTAATATTTTCCAATTCATTTTCATCAATACTTGATATTGTTTTCATCAGTATAGTATGCAAATTACCAAACTCAATAAGTAATAATTCAATTCTTTTGTAAACATATTTATATTAGTGAAAGTAAAAAGATTAAAATAACATGCTTTGATCGTTAAATGTTTAATAATGCTTTTATTGTACTGAAATCGTTAATATTGGTATCGGTTTTATTTTTTTGAATGTTTCTTATGATGACTTTGATAAAAATATTTTTTAAATTGTTATATCAATGTCATAATTTTAATGACATACTCAAATCTGTCATATAAATGAGTTTCATGACTTATTACTGTATATTTAATATGAAAATTTTATTATAGAATTTATGCATATAAATCAGAAGCAAATGTTTATATTACAACTACAAATTTAATCTATCTATGTTCGGACATTCTTGTGTTTTGTACCAATTATCTGCGAATATCTCAGCAATTTTTCGTCTTAAGGAAAAGTTGCTCGTATTTCCACCTATAGAAAATGCTAAATAATCGGGATAAACTGTTTAATTTCCTGGAAGTTTAATTTTGGGAATGCTAGGGTCGTTTGATTGTTGTTCAATCGGTAAGTTCAAGTATTCGGTACTCTGGTATGGTAATGAGTTGACGTTATTCATAAATTATAACTTCGAAAGAAATGCATTTTAATTATTATTTGATTGTCATTTTTTAAATAATATATTTACGACTATAATATAAAAAGTTTTTTTATATTACTCTACGTTTTTACATGACCGATATAAAACGAGAGCTCACGATTCTGGATTTGTGCAAAATCTCAGTTCGTGAAATATACCACGATTCTTTATTAATTTCTAATAAAGATAAGATTCCGATGAAAAATAAGGAGTTATATTTAAACGACGAACGATCAGCTGTCTTAAATCATCGTACAATTACACATCGTTATATTGTTTAAATTATTGTAGAGAGCATTTCTGCCACTTCCATCGATCCGTTGTAATAATAGGCTGCATTGTTACCGAGAAAATCTAGATTATGGTATTATATAGATAAATTGCCTTCATAATAAAATCAAAACCACTTTTTGAGGTCATATTATGGCCGATAGTAATATTTGAATCAGGACCTTGTGCTGTATTATCTCTGGGTCATTCATTAACGATTGTTTTAATTACTTTTGTTTCCTACATTACTGGTTTTGCCCTTGACAGGACTAGCCAATGGGAAGCTGTGCATCTTCGCTTTGCTGTGGACGAAACGACGAGTAACATCTTTTTCTAGTTGGCGAGAAAGAGAACAACAAAATATGAAATATCCACCCGACTCAACACCATCCAACTGGACTCTTGCCATTTTTGAGATCCGACGACCTGAAACATCGTCATTGTCAACTCAAACTTAATATATGAATAAAATAACATTTAATGATTCACGAAAACCTTAATAATGTAAATTTACATTTAAAATTGAAATGTTGAATATTTAACAGTTACATAAATTAAAAAATATTATTAAAATATTAACGTTGGCTCACTTATTTATAAATACATTTGTTTTATAAACATATGAAATAAGTATCTGAAAATTTTATATTTATTAGGATGAGACATCTTAACTGTAGTAAATAAATATTTTATTTTGACAAATATGTAGTACGCTTTTCATATATAATATATGTATCATTAAAATTGATTAGTATTCTTTCATCTTATTCAATGTTTCACCTGATTTGGAAAACGTCCCACATATCTACTTTTTGGTGGAAGTTTACCTTTTCCTAAACAAATTTAATTATTTACTTTTACATCGAAATCTACAAAAATGTCGGTTAGAAACAAAATTAGCCAATTATATTAATAAGTCAACTTACTTATTGGAATGAGGAACAAGGCGTGACATGTATCAATACAATCAGCTCTGCATACTTCCATAATATCTAGATATAATGTAATAATCGAAAATGAAAAAAGGGGTTTAATTTTTAAACAAGATAATTGATTATACAGAAATACGATTTTAAAAATCTTCAGAATTATATTCTTGGTTCTATAGCGTTTCTAAATTTAAAATAAACAATATAATTTCCTATTATTTCTTATTAAATTAAATGATTTTAATGTTTCTAAACATTCGTTGAGTTTATAAATTAGAATCATGTGTTTTTCTATTTATTACATTTTTATACTTTTATAGAAGAAATAATATATCTGACATGATTTTTTATGTGAATTTTTTATTCTTTCACGCTCAACAGCTAATAAGTAGGATTTCAAAAATCAACATGTTTGTTATAGATACTCATAGTACCTATACGAAATATAGGTACCGGCACAAACTATCCTAACAGCCCTTGCCATGGCGGTTGTGACCGTAGGCTAATAGACCTCAGTAAAAATAATTAAACAAAAATTGACCGCAATTCACTCTCGGTTTTCAACAAAGGCAAGCGATGGTGCTCGTCTTTCCTACGAGGATTAATTAGTGCCTGAATCGGCTCAACAGGTACATCCCGATTAAAGTCTCGTAATCAAGGCTCTCATGTACGTGGAAAGTTCGCGAGAATATTTTGGCCCACGATGATAATGGTCTAATGATTGTTTCGTTCAGTCTTTTTGTGTTGCCATCTGCCACTGTGTAGTGACGCAATGTTTTTAGTATGCTTTCCAGCTCTACTGGCAGCTTCAATCGACTGTATTACTCCCTATGAATGAGTTGATAGCCACGGTGTCGACGAGGGCCTGGATGTTTTGGCTATCGATGCGGATAACGACGGAAGATCTTTCGAAAGACGTGGTTTGTGTATCTTTCATCCGCTTGTCTTTCCGATCTTAATGACAGGTGGGCCCACACGTTTGTGAGAATTCGTCACCTCAGATTTGGGAGGATTCTCTTAGTAGATAGTCGGTGAGCTGTTAATTTCGCTATTATCTATTCGTACTACGAAGTATCGAGTTTTTGCGGTAGCATCGGGTCTGGCTCGGTTATATCCGTCGAGTCCCTGTTCGGGTGCCATGTATTATTTTCGTTTTCTTTTTATCGGCGATGTTGATAATTTCTTGCTTCTATCGTTGCATTAGGCTCGATTGGGAAAATTTACAGAGTTTCCTTTTCTTGCCTTCTTTTTCCGGAGGCGGCTGGTTCTTTATGTTTCCTGAGTATCCCGGCCTGGATGGCTCAAGGTCGGACCAGGGTTCGTTTTGGGAAGAGGAGTGTGCAGGATGGAATAAAAAAGAAACAATACTGTCTTTTTCGGTAGAAGATATCTATATTCTTCAGAAGGATTTTTATTTATTCCATCGGGGTATTATAATGATATTATT
This sequence comes from Wiebesia pumilae, assembly GCA_018907045.1. NCBI lineage: Eukaryota > Metazoa > Arthropoda > Insecta > Hymenoptera > Agaonidae > Wiebesia > Wiebesia pumilae. The sequence continues at coordinate 246,639 of JACCHZ010000189.1, read as the reverse complement.
CCGAATCTTACTGTGATATTTTGCAGCACTTCCCTATACGACAGGTGTTTCTTATGAAACTGACTGTGGTAAAATATTTTAAACATTAGAGTTCGTGGCACTTTTTTACATTTTTATTTTGTGATACATAGTGGCGGCGAAATTTGAATCTAACTTATTGTTAACAACTCGAACGTCAGGCCGTGCTAGGACCGTGCCTGCCAACGAGTCGCTTTTCCCTATCGCGTTTTCTTATCGTGATTTCCTGTAACTCTATTAAAAGTAACTCGAAATTAGGTCGTTCATTGATTGCGCCTACTAACAGTGAATTACTTGTTCAATTGGCGAGCCTTCGTGGCTCGCCACAATGGGCCGGAGACTTTCAGACTTTCCCTTTTTTGAAGTTCAATCTAAGAGCTTGCCTAGTACGATATTAGAATGACGCACCCCGAGATGGTACGATGCTTGACGTCCTTACTTATCTCTTATAGGAGGCTTTTTCTTTTGTAATTTTCCTCGCGCCGCCTAGTGGAAGGACGCCTGCTTGCAATTCTATTGCGTGCGAGATCGTTGGCCCCCACTCCGCGCTCATACTCTCTCTACTCGCAAGGTACACTTTCCCTCTTATTACACTCTCCCTATCTCATACTCGGCACTTTCCCGTATTCACACTCAGTCAGAGGCTGATGCTCGTTCGGTAAAGTTATGTGATGCGTCCGTTCGCTATCGCAGGGTAGAAGGCGGCTTTCTGATTCTGCCGCCTTTTCCTGCCCCTTTTGTAATGGGCGCTCCAATGCAAACTTAATACAATGTATGAATAAAATAACATTTAGTGATTCACTAAAACTTACATAATGTGCAATATTAATATTACATTTAATTTACTATATTTAATACTATATTTAATATTAAAATACTGAATAATTATTAGTTATAATAAATTTAAAAAAATTATTAAAATATTAACGTTGGCTCACTTGTTTATAAACATATGAAATAAGTATCTGAAAATTTGATATTTATTAGGATAACAGATCTTAGTTGTAGTACACAAATAATTTATTTTGACAAATATATAATCCAATTTTATAAATCATATATATCATAAAAATAGATTTGTATTATTTCCAAATATTCAATCATATTCATAGTGTCTTCGGCATTGGAAACCTTCCTAAATAAAAACTTCCGAGAGGCGTAGATCAAAGTTTTCCTCAACAAATTAAATTTTTTATATTTGTAGTGAAATCTGCTAAATTTCAACACGAACAAAACTAGCCTTATTATCTTTAAATTTCAACTTACTTTTATCGAACATGTTGTTACATGCGCTATACAACCACTTCTGCATACTTCATGAATAGCTATATATAATGAAATGACAGAAAACAAGTAAATTCTCAAACAAGATTTTTTATTGTATATAAATTCGATTTGATAAAATCTTTTGAAGTAGATTGTTGGCATTCTTATTTATTTATTAATAAATTCTATTTAAAACAATTAAAATATGAAATAATAGTCTTTATCTAATAAAATAAGCTTATGTGTTCTAAACATTATTTCTATTTTAATAGAAGAATTGATAAGACTGAAAAATATATTCATTTACAATTTTTATTGACCAACTCTTAACGGGTCAGTAGGACAAATATTTGTCACATGTAGAATTTATAACAAATCATGAAAATTACTCATTAAAATTATCCAATGTTATCATTAATGTCTATGTTCTATAAAAAATATTTGTTTCTTATTGTGTAAACATATTACAAATATATGTATTATCACTCTATTATTTACCTTGCATAACTTATTATTTATTTAATTATTTAACTTACGCCTTTTGTGATTCTATAATTTATATAGATGCTATTGCCAGAACCGCTTTAATCGCTTTCCGGAGTTCGATGGAGAAACCAGCAGTTATGGCTTTCTTCTAAATCATCTTAGAGACGAGAAAGGAACAGCCAAAAACGGATGACCAAAATGCATGCCGCAAACAGAGCTATAAAAGAGATAAGCCAGACAGTCTTTTTCGATCAGTTGTATGCGATTAAAGGAAATTAAACTAGTGATTAAAGTATCGCTAGTGGCATTTACACTCGTCATACTTTATTTTTTAACCTTTAATCTCGTTTAATCGAAAGCAGCTAAAAATATTTACATTATCTAAATTAATTCGATGTGTTTACGTAATAAAAAAATAAGCTCGAATTTGACATTTTCTTCGAGTAAGGGAGTATATTATTAATTTAGTGAAGATTAAACTAGTATCTTACAAGATAGATAGAAGCTTGACTTCCTTTAGGAGAATGTATTTATATCAATTTATTTATAATATATTTATATCAGCATCAATACTTAAAAGCACATGTTTTATAATTTAATTTTTCATTACATAGTATTTATTAAATGTAATAATTGCTTAAAAGTTCGTGTACTTAATAACTCATTAAGTTACAAAATGAATGGAGTATTAGATATGTTTCTTTCATTATAATAAGTAAATGCAATTCTTACCTCTTCATCGAGAACGACATACAGCTATTCCTTTGAACAATTGCGATTCTATATAATAAATAATTAATTGTTAAATTGTATTTAAATAGTATATACACTAATTTGATATTTATTGATACTATCTTTTGTGCGTGCTCTCATATTACTTTTATCACTTTTGGGATATCAATATTAACTAATAATTATATAGTCACATAAATAAATTTAGAAGTTTTTTAAAGTAACTGAAATAATAAATTTGATGTTTTGTATTATTTAATATATTAAAAATGTTTAAATAATAACTTCTAATATACAATTGATTTCCTTTCTCTATCAGATAAGTAGACTTTATTCTTTTTTAATTGTTTACTCAAAAACTTCCAAGACAAAATTCAACAAATGCATTGTTATTTTTTGAAAGCTTTTCAAGTTTTACTTCACACTAGTTTCTTCATGTCATATGTTACCTCCGTCAGTACAACCGCATAGGGCCATCCTTCCTTTTTTGGCTGATAGTTTAATATGTAGTTCACTTTGTCGTGTGTTTAGCCAATTGTAAACGAGAAACCTGTGGGCATGCTATTAGGAATTCCATGTGTTCGTTGCGAAGTTCCCTGGCGTTAGATTTTCAGGTTTTTCACTCTTTTGCGATAGTTTCTAGGGTAATGGGCATTCTTTTAGATGTGTGTATAGATCAAGTATTCCGACTAAAGGATCTTTCGACGTCTGTCCTCTCGCGATGGATTACGCACCAAGTATTATGTTTAGAGGCTTCAAATATTAAAGTCATTTCTTAGTCGAACTCAGAACGTTAACGCTTGCCACGTGGTTTGGCAAGAGTTCAATTGAACGTGAGACCTAATCGGAGTGGTTTCTTATATCCTATGTGCCATATATATAGTACTTTGACATTAAAACCACTACGTGTGTCACACCCGTAGTGTTTTCGTACGTTATATTGTTTGGTGAGAGATTCAACATCCTCATCTAACCTCTCGCGGTACAATAATGCGATCACGTGTGTGCTCTATTGTTCTATTTTCGAATAGGTTTAGTACTCTATAAGTTTATTGTTGTTCTCACATGCCAGTAGCATCCCTCACGCTATTATCTCCGCAAATTAATTATTATTATTATATAACATTATTATTTTACAGTTTAATAATAAATTTGTTGTGAGCTATATTTAAAATTTTGTTTTGTTTATTATTTTTCATATTTATTTCTTTCCTTTATTTATAAATGAATCTTTCTCGAAAAACAATTTTTTTAGGATTTGTCTTTATTTGTCATTTTTTATACTTTGTATGATCAGCGTGACATTACAACGCGGGCACGCAAAATCTCGCATAATTAGTATTTACTCTTTATTTATCTAATCCGGCGATGATCATAATGAAAAATAATATCATACATTTAGAATAATTAACTCAGTAGTTAAATCCGGGTTATTGTTTTAGGGTATACATGTATAACAAAAACTTATTATTGTAATACTGTCAGTACATAATAATGCGAATGTTTTAGTCCTAATAATTATTAGAATATATTAAAGAATGTTGATATTAATTTACAAAATTTTATTCCACTTACTTGAATATTTTTTGTCGCACGACAGTTTGCAATCATCTATTAATTGATATGCCGCTTCTAATTTTGAAAACGAAAAGTAATTTCGATATAAAGCCAAAATCTTCTAAGAATACTTTGAAAATATCTAATAAATGCCTAGTTTATTATTTAGTATAACATGAACTTATATAAAGAATATTTTTTGTAATTATTGTTAGTAATTTAAGTAGTTAATTTAGTATTTTAATTTAGTATTTAGCCTTAGTGTTTCTTACATTAATCTAAGTAGATAGAATGTATTCAAACAGATACAAATTTATATCAGTGCTCTTATATCTTGGACTAAAGAAAGGATGCTCATTATAAATCTCAAATATTACTATTATTGCTACAATAATGTTTTAAGATAAATATTAAAGAAATATGTCCCACGTGAATATTAGAGGTAAAAAACTATTTGATTTTTTCGATTATAATTTTTTTGTTACACACCTTATATTATTCATCTATAGAAAATATTGCAATCATAGAAATACTGATAAAACTATTATTCGACTGACTTTTATAGTCAATAAATTTTATTTTAGATTTATTTGGTAATCTTAATATGTTTTCGGTTGCAATTCTAACTCTAACACTTTTATAATACGAATTCAAATTATATTATATAAAGTGATCTGATTAAGATTAGTAAGATGATTAAGATTAAGTAATACTAATCTTAAGATTAGTATTACTCCATTAGCAGTTTCATAATTTTTTTATACGAACACTAAAGATTCATGAAATTCATTTACACCAAAAATTTTGATGAGAAGATTAAACATAATAAAAATTCAAAATATAATTATCACAATGGATGTATTATTATATTTTTTATAACTACTGAGAAAAAGTTTATTGGGAGTATATTGTGTTTACATAAATTTACACATTTACTATTATGGAAAAATGGATAAAGTAGATAATTTTATTTGAAAGAGTACAAATCTATAGAATTTATTTTACATACGTAGAGTTTCATTTAGTTCTACTTTTGAATAGTTTTAAGCGTCGCTTCAGAAATATTTGATTTTGGTAATATAAAAATATGTTTTATTCATAATTATGTATGAAAGCAAAATATTTTATAAAACACTTTTAAAATAACGACCATTTTAAAAGAAAGACCTCTAGATCTAATTAAGTAACGTATTAAAATGAGATGTAAATACTTAAGTTGTTGCTATTATTACTAATAATTAATACACAACCTTAATATTATTAAATATAATTAGATAATGTGTAATTAATTGAATAAAAACTCGATTAAATCGTAATATGTATTATATTTAATAATGGATTTACTTTAAATAGCTAAACAAATATTGTGTTCATATTAAAAATTAATAAATGCACTGTAAATGAATAATATTGTTCCAATGTATAAAAGACATAAAAAAGATGAATTATAAAGGATGCTTAGAAAAGTAGAAGTCCGTATGAATACGAATATTTACCAATTATCGCTTAAAGAAAAGTAAAATATTTTATTTACATTATGAGTTTTCTTATACGTATAACGTTTTATATAGAAGTTGTTGATTAAACAATAAAGATTTGATATTATTAAATCTAAAAGAATAGGAAAAATTAACTGTTACATGTTATTAAGTTGAAGTTTTAAACAATACAAGTGAGATATATTTATTTATACCAAAGTGTATGAAATTCAATTCGCAATATAATCATTAAAAACAAAATAGTTTTCTTTTTTTAATACACTTATTTTATTTTAATATTGTAGAAAATTAAAGTAATTTGGAAATTATCATTACAACTACTTTTTCATTTAATAGAAATTGTTGAATCGAATTGAATAAACTTGTTACGGATCGGATAAAATAGTATAAAATCTAAAAGTACACTAATTGGTAAAATTATGTATTGTTTAAAAGAGAATTATTTTCTTATAAAATATTGTTTAAAATACCTCTTACTTGTGCAACATTCATGGCATTGTTCTTTTGAATATAAAAGTTCTCTCACTCCTGAATAATACAAAAGGTCGATATAATAAAGTATTTTTTCATATAAATATATTCAAATATATAATTATCCTTGGCGCATAATACACAACAGATTATTATTCATAAAGAAATATTCAAACATAATCATTCCTTCAATACTCTTGATAAATAAGTGCGAGAATAATATTATAAAATTCATTTTCATGAATACTTGATATTATTTTTCGTTACACTATAAAAACTCAAAAACTCACCAGATAATACAATCTCTTATAAAAGTAATTATAATAATGAAAGTAAAGGTTAAGATAATACATATTTATAGTCAAATGTTTTTTTAATACTTCGGATGAGATTAAACATAATCGACGGCGATTAATGGCGGCAGTGAAAGAAATGCTTTTTAAATATTATTTGAATATCATTTTTTACATAATATTTTTATGAATGTAATATAAAAAGTTTTATTTCATAGTACTCTATGCTTTTATATGACTGATTTAAAACGAGAGCTCACGATTCTGGATTTGTGCAAAATCTCAGTTCGTGAAATATACCACGATTCTTTATTAATTTCTAATAAAGATAAGATGCCGATGAAAAATCAAGTGGTATATTTAAACGACGAATAATCGGCTGTCATAAATTGTTGTACAGTTACATACTGTCATATTTTCTAAATTATTGTACAAAGAATTATTGCCACTCTCATCTTATTATAAGAACATTACTACGGTCAGTCAGAACTATAAGTCACATTAATAACGAGCAACTCTACATTTTCGTAATATATAAAACATTGATTTTCATAATAAGAAGGTAAAGATTATTGGTAACCTACATTTAAATTAGTATCCCATATTTTATTAGGTGCATATGTTACTTGTATAATATTACGAATATATCAATAATGTCTTGGCTTCTTATACTAAGTAACTATTCATGATCCACGTTTCAAGACATGACCTTCCTCCAACAGGTTTTGAACTAAATTATTTATGACGATGGAATGTTAAAATCGATAATGATCCACTGGCTCAAAGTTGATACTGCAATATATTACAATATTTTACAATAATTCTTCCTGTACTTTGGTCATACGTACAGAGCATCGGCTTATTTAACTAACAAGCTGCTCCTGATATTAGTCAGGCGGATCGAGACTTGATTTAATCAGAAAGTTTTAACTTCGTGTTTAACTTTACCTCAAGTAAATATAAAAAACTAAAAGGATCGTTAGAATGTCTCATAATTGGAATATAGGATATAAACAAAGATAACGAAGTTCTGTTTTAAAATCTCCTTTATGATACATGCGATATAAAACTCGCTATTCATAAATTATTTTTTTCAAATAATGGAATTCAACTTACAAATATTGATTCGTCATTAAGTACAAGTCGGATGTTCAATCACTAATTCGATATTACGATCTTGGAATGTGCATCGACTATTGAACACTGACTGACGCGTCTACTCATGTTAGTCCTGTGCATAATCTCAGTAACAGTTATTTTATTGCGGATAAAGATATGAATCACCTATCAAATCGAAATTTCAAATGCTGCTTTTATTCGGAACAAAAGATGTATGCACAGGGGGTTTTCAGAGAGTCGAACTTGAGGAAGCGGAAGGAACAGGGACTGCTACCCAGAACTCAAAAGTGGATTCCAACTCTTCTCACTCTCTCTCCCTCTCTTCCTCACTTTTTCTCTCTCTGCACGTCGAAACTTCGAATATATCTCGAAAACTAGTGTTATACAATATATTGTATAAAATGAAATTATATTCGCATAAATACTAATATGATATTTATATCTATCAATCCTTCTGTGTGCTTTATTAAAACTTTTACCACTTTTAGTATATGATCATTATGTAGTAATCATATTGTTAGATAAAAATTCTTTTGAAGTTCTTAAAGTGTTTGGCTTGATGAATATGATGAACAACATTATTGCATAATATGGAATTTTTTCAATTACATATCATAATAGGAATTTGACTTTCTTTTTAGTCTTATTAGTAAAATGTATTCTTTTTTAATTAAACACACAAAAGTTCCATAATAATATTCAGTAATCGTATTGTTATTTCATCAATATCCAAAAATTTATCAAAACTATTTCTCATAAAATATATACCATTATTTTGTGAAATATTGTTCCGTCGAATCGTGCCTTTGACTCAAACCCTCTCGTGATAGTTTATATATAGGGTTTCCCTGAGTTTAGTTCAATTTTGTGTGTGAACCCCGAAGCGTTTTCGTTCGTTACGATATTTGGTGTGCAAACACCAAATTTTATTTCTCGTGGTGCAACAATAAAATCACGTGACAACACCGATGCTATATTTCTAATTGCCCTCAGCACTCTGTTAGTTTTTTTTTATTCGCACATGCGAGTAGCCTCACTGATATTCTGATATTCGTGTATGTTGTGGCAGGTTAATCTGTCATTATTATTCTAAAGCTTAAATAATTAATCAGTTTTTCGATTTTTTTATAATTCTGTTTTTGTGTATAATTTATATCTCTTTTTTATTCGATCGAGGTGTGTCGTTACTACAAAAATAACTCGTGAAGTTAAGCTATTAGAACATGGCTATTTCAAAAAATGAATTTTCTAGAAAAATAATATACAATTATAAGTATTTAAATGTTAACTCAACGTTAACGATAGAAATGGACAAAATTAAATACCAGGTAAAGACTACTGTGTCTTTCGTAAAAACTCGAATCTTTTTCGTGAATGAAAAAAATGTTATCAAATGCAGACATTATGTACATCTGCTCGATAATTTCAAATGTTTCCCAATATAAAATTAAACGATTTTAATTATAAACATTCAACAGTTTTTGGCACCGAAATATTTATTGAAATATATATATTTATATATATGTGCTATTTAAGTCGCCTTGCTTTACAAAGACTCAAAATTTCAAATTATTAGTATTTTCTCATTTATTTATATCTGAGCTACTAATGATACCATTACGAAAAGAATAAGAACAGTTATTTGAAATATTTTTTATAAATATGTATTTTGTGAACAAGCGAATTTGTGTGTTAGTGCTTTTAGTAATTATTATAATATATGCATCAATATTAGTATTGATTTATAAACTTTGTTTTACGTACTTGAATATTTTTTTATACATGAATGTTTGCATTTATCCTTGAGCTTCGAATATATCACACCTAATTTTGAAAAGAAACTATATATTAACAATAATTTTGATATAAAGCCAATATTTTAATAGAACAATTTAAATATTAAAAATAAGCCAAGTTTTCGTTTATTATAATATAAAGCTGTAGAATTAAATTACTTTTGTAATTAAATATATTAAATTATTTTCAGTATTCCTGTTTTTTATATTAATTGAAACGATAAAATCTTGACGCGCGCTGGTGATGCATGCCTGGAAGAGTGGGCCCGGGGTTTTCCCCTTCATAAAGGCGTCGCGGTAATTATGCGGCGCGTGGCGAGGGAATGAAGCGTCGGTGTCCGAGAAAGAAATATATATGTATGTGCCGCGGGGATAAAAGGGAAGTCGAGTGGATGGTGCTAAAACGTGAGAACGTGGCTGACGGCCGTAAGAGAAAACGGATTGTGTCTGATTGTGTGTACAAACTGATATCTGTAGTATTATGATCTATACTTCTTAAACAAGTTACTTTTTAAACAGAAATTATTGTTCAAGTTAATTTTAAATAAATAGGTCGCAAATGAATATTAAAAATAGATTACGATCTATATTTTTGAATATTATTTTTTTGTTACGTACATCATATTATTCATATAAATACAGTAAATATCATAATTATAGAAAAACTGATGAAACATATTATTTTTGTATAATTGTATAATTAATTATACAATTATATGTATAATTAATTTGTATAATTAATAAATTATATCTTAGATTTGTACAGCAAACGTAATATATTTTCGACTGCAATATATAATATAATACTTTTAAAGTTATATTATATTTAGTGATCTGATACATCTTTCAGCTTCTTTTGATATGTTATCAATTTAACTTTTATAGGTGTATACTAAAGTTTTATAAAAATAATTGCTATTAATTCTGGATTGACTCAAATAATAAATTTATAAATTGTTTTTAATTACCTATAATATACATTTAATTCTGTTTCTTAAAATACTTGTAAATTAACAATACATGAATCTATATACTTCAATCCTCACTATAATGATTGCAATCTACGGAAGAATTTTAATGTAGATTTATAGATTTTACTTACGTGGATCCATTTTTTCATCTACTTTTGTATAATTTTCAGCCGTCGCTTCGGAAATATCTGAATTTCATTATGAAAAAATATGTTTTATTTCTAATTTTTATACAAAAACCAATTATTTTATAAGAATAATTTTAAAAATAATAAATACATACCTCTTTATTTTATTAATTAATGGATTAAAAAGTTATGTATACGTCATTGGTGTTATTATTACTAATAATTCAAATATAACCGTACTTTTACTTAAATAGATAACGTACGTTTGGTTATAAACTCGATCGAAATGTACTATTAAATAATGGATATACTATAAAATCTTAGCAAAAGTTAAAGGTACTGCTTAAAAAATAAAATTTTTTATAATCCATAAACAATAAAATAAGATCAATCATAAAGGTTGTTTAAAAAAAATGTAATAAAATGTAATAATAGAAAATTTCTAATTTTCATTTGGAGAAAATGGTATAAAATATATGATCTACGTCATGAACTAATAATCGGCAGATCCGTGCAACGTATTTATATTTATATTATTCTGATAAGTGTTCTCAAATTATCGCTTTTAATAACTAAACTAATAACTAAAAAATAACTATTTACAGAATAAAATTTTAATATTAGTCATTTCATTAACATCAAAAAATTGACTGCTGCAAGATCTATTTATTTATAATGAAGAATATACAATTAAATTTGGAAAAAAATTCATAAATGTATATTAATTTAATAAGCATTTATATTATTTTAATATTGTATAAAATTAAAGTAATATGGAAACAATTATTACAACACTTATTCATTTAATAGAAATTGTTGAATTATATTGAAAGAGCTTTTCACGGTTCAGATAAAATAGTAGAAAAAAGTAAAAGGATACTAATTTGTAAAGTTAAGTATTGTTTAGCAAATTATAATATTTATATAAAATATTGATTAAAATATGTCTTACTTTCGCAACAATCTAAACATTGTGCTTTTGTAAATGTAAGTTCTTTCGCTCCTGAATAATACAAATCGAGGATATAATTAAGTATTTGAAATAATTATGTATTTTTAATAAAAATGTATTCAAATATATAGATATACCCTTGATGCAAAATAGATAACATATTAGCAAAATAAATATTCTAAAATTCATTTTAGTTGAAATTTGATATTCTTTTAGTACCACTCTATACAATCTCTCAAATTAAATAAATAATATATTCAATAGTATCCGTATTTATATTGGTGAAAAATATAAAAATCTTATATTTTGTAACAGTTTTATTATTCATTTCTCAATTAATGACGTTTTTGAAAAAAATACTTTTTAAATATTATTTTAATGTCAATATAAGAAATCATAAATATGAAAAATATATTTATGTATTATTGTTATTTAATTTAGTCTCAACGGCTCATGAGTAGAATTACATTTTATATTAAATAATATCAGTATTTATCAAACATTTAATTTAGGATATATTCGACATTGTCAATAAATATTTAATGTCTCTATTTATGATACTATGTTCTGCAGAAAATATACGTTTCTCTACACAAATATACATTTGTGTAAACACTTCATTATAAAAATATTAACAAGTACAATATTTGTATTTTTCTATTATGTAGTTTTGATTTTTTATATCCATATTAATATACACTATATATTAATGTATATGAATATACATAGTATATTAAAGTGTATTTATTGTTATTTTAACAAAAAAATCAGAAAGTTCCAGAGTCCAGGACAAAATACAGGAATAATGATAAAAAAACTTCAAAAGATCTTAAGCAATATTGCGAAAAACATCCGCAAATAAACGCGTTCAATACGCTACCGATAAGTATACGCGTCTACCACATGATTGTTTAACAATATCATGTAATTAGGATTCAACAAATTTTTATCGATGCATTACATTACTGATATAACTATCAATAAATAAACAGGTTTTGAAGAGGAAATGAGATTCTCGTCCTATTTAAAATATTGTTTAAATGGCTCCGTACGTATATGTCTACCGTATCAAGCAGAAGTTTATTGTTAATAAAAATGTGTTCCCGAGGCATTCGACAACTTTTTTTTAATGAATAGCGTTGATCATATCAAAATGTTAAAGTGCGATAGAGAATCAGTTAAAACGTTAAGTTTAAATTCTTATATTTGTATATTTTTTCTTATTTTAAAATATTAATGATGGTTTTAACTAAATGAGTAGTAAAATGAGTAATTTTAACTAATTTTTTTTTATACTATCAATTGTCTATTATGATTATAAAACGTCATTCATTTGAATTGCATTAATTTAGTCCACCTACTAAAAAGTATATCGACTAAATAATATTTACAAAGTATTTTTTTTAACGTCGTCATTAATTGACAATTGAATAACAAAACTATTACAAATGTTAATGTTTAAGCTCTTTAAGTAATGTTTAATTACTAAAGCATGTTATTTTATTCTTATTACATTCACTAATATAAGTACCAATATCAGAGAATATATTATTTAAGGAATTTGTGAGTTTGTACAGAGTAGTAGAAAAATTATCAAGTAAAGACGAAAATGAATTTTACGACATTATTCTCAATAATAATCTGTTGTATATCATGCATCATGGGTATTTACAAGTTTGAATACATTTTTATGATAAAATACTTAATTATTTCAAGAACTTAATTATATCCTCGATTTGTATTATTCAGGATTGAGAGAACTTACATTCACAAAAGAACACTGTCTCGAGTGTTGCGCTAGTAAGACATATTTCAATCAAAATTATTCAACCTAATAATTAGCTAAAGAATGCATATTTTTACCAAATAGTGTACTTTTAATTTTTAAACTACTGTATTTGAACCGCAAAATGTTTATTGAAAACAATTCAACAATTTCTATCAAATGAAAAAATAGTTGTAATAATTGGTTCCTCATTACTTTCATTTTATACCATATTATTCTAATAACTAATATAGATTTAATAATTCATTTGCAAATTTACTTGAAATTTTTTTAATATAAATAAATATAGATCTTATAGTAGTTAATTTTTTTATATTGTTGAGTATAAAAATGTAAAAATTTCATTAATTAATGAATATTTTTCATTAATATTTTTAATTTTATAATTCTTACTTCGAAAACGTATTCTCTTTATTTCCTTCCAAATAAATGTATTGGATAAAAAATATTTTATTTCTCTTCTAAATATTCGGACTATGATTGTTACTGAAATGCGATAATTTGAGAAAAATAATATAGAATAATATGAATATAAGACCGTAGCGCAGGACGGCCCACTAATAGATCATTACGTAGTTCAAACATTTTACACCATTTTCTCAAAATGAAAAATAGTAGTTTTCTATTATTACATTTTATTACATTTTTCTAAACATCCTTTATGATTGGTCTTATATTATTGTTTTTGCTATATAGAAAATTTTATTTTTATGCAGTACTTTTAAAATATCAATGAAACACTTGTTAAGATTTTATAGTATATACATTATTTAACGTAAGAAATAGTACATTTCGTTCGAGTTTATAAATATACGTTATCTATTTAAGAAGAAGAAAAGATGGTATTTTAATTATTAGTAATAATAACACGAACTAATGTAAACTTAACTTTTCAATTCGTTGTTTAATAAAATGATGAGGTACATATTATTTATTTTTAAAATGCTACGGACAAAATATTTGTTTTTATTTCAAATTTTGGAATAAAACATATTTTTTCATAATAAAAATCAGATATTTCCGAAGAGAAGGCGCTAGATTATACGGGAGTAGATATAAATAGAGATCCAAGTAAGTAGAATAATCCATGTAAGTAAAATCTATAAATCCATATTAAATTCTTCCGTATTGTAATCATTAAATTCCGGATTAATGTAAATAAATTAATATATTCTTAATCCTCAAGTATATTATTAACGTTAAAATAAATAGAAAATCAATATATTTTTATTTACATTTGTTTTGTAAGTATTTTAGAAGACTAAACTATACTTGACTTGCAAAGAATAAGAATTGAATCTATCTTATAAATAAATAAAAATAATTTATTATTTTATTAATTAAGTACATCATAACAAATATCCGATAATTATATTTTTATACTTATAATATTTTTGTATTTATATGCATAGTATGAATATTTACAAAAGAATAATATTCTAAAATGTAAATTGTAATCTAATTTTAATATTCATTTGAGACCTAATGATTTAATATAAAACTTAAAATATTATTTTAAATTTACAAAGGAAATTCCTTATGTAGTATATATAATAGTACTACTGATATAAATTTGTATTGGTATGAAAAAACGCTATCATTTTAGTTCAATCAAGAAACAGCAATACTGAAAAAAATTATCAAAATCAATTACAAAAGGAATTTATTGTTTTAGCTTATTATTGTTCAGTTTCATATTACCTTAAGCAATAAACTTGGTATTTTTTTAATATTTATTAAATGGATCTTATAAAATAAGGACTTCATATCAACTTTGTTGTTAACATATAGTTTCTTTATAAAATTAGAGGCGGTATATAATTTATTCAAATATGCTTGCTCACACTCATGCGAGAAAAAATATTTAAGTAAGTAGAATAGAATTTATAAATCAATACATATATTTTTAAATATATTATAATAATTACTAAAAGGACTAATGTTTCACGTGTTTAGAATATGCATCAGTGCATTTGTGTATTATTGTGTTATTACAGTATTTCATTAATCACTTTAAGAACTTTAAAATAATTTTTATCTAACAATATGATTACTACATAATGATCATATACTAAAAGTGGTAAAAATTTTATTAAAGCACACAGAAGGATTGATAGATGTAAATATCATATTAGTATTTATGCGAATTCAATTCCATTTTATACAATATATTTTACAAATAAATTATTTGTTATGTAGAATCGACACTATACAAACAGGTATCTTCATGTCTTGATGGTTGCAATGGTAAGCTATACATTTATTTATTATGTAAAATGTACTCGCGAAATAATATTTGCATTTTATAATGTTGCGATAATTTTACTCGTGTTCACGAACAAGGGTGTTGATGGCACCTTTTTGCATCTTTAATTCATGATATATTCCTTGAATAACATGATATATTACATTGCGACATATCCGACACCCACGATCACTTGTGCGAATAATATACGCTACATAAATTTATATACTGTATATCAAATATCAAATATTTTAAATATATATACTCAATTAACGTTTAAAATACATAAGAATATTCTATTAGATAACTATTATTGGTTAAGCTTTTTGATTGCTTAAAATAGAAACGATTTCTTAAAACCTTAATTATACCAATAATAAAATTCAAGATATTTTATAAAATTGAATTTTTTGTATAATAAAAATCATTGTTTGAGAATTTAGTTATTCATCTGCCATTTTATTATATATAGCTATACATGAAGTATGCAGAGGTGGTTGTATAGAAGCATGTAACACCATGTTCGACAAAAGTAAGTTGAAATTTAGAGATAATTTTACCATATTTGCTCGTATGGAAATTTAGCATATTTTACTATAGATATAAAAAATTAAATTTGTTTAGGAAGACCTCGAACTCCTAAACCGCACGGTGTACAATCAGGAAAAATTCAAAAGAGGGTTAGGCAGCAATAACGAGAAAAAATACTAAAAGAAAAATCATGCTACTCTGTTTTTTAACATATAATGTTAATACATTGTAATTTATTTTCAGAATAAATACTAATGATTAAATTTAAAAAGTTGAAGTACATATCTAAAGAAATACCTAATTTAAAGATCTTCATGTTAAATATTTCTAAACAATATATATAAAGGCGGTATAGCTTTTATCGTATTGATAGTCCACCTGGATAAGGACGAAATAATTTATATCGTTTTGGTATTGCTAAAATTGAGCAGTGTACGATGTCATAAAACCAATCTTTTACCATTTCCTAGTTGTACCCTTAAATAAAATTTCAAAAAATAGATAACAGTTTCTTAACATACTTGTATATGTATACAGGAAAAGAATAGGAATTACAAACGAAAACCACTATATTGACATAATATAGAAAATTAATCTGATCCTTCCACAAAAGTACAAAGGAAGATGCAAAAAAAGCAAATAAGGAAAAGATGAATTTCAAAGTAAATAAATATCATTGAATTTGGCAGTAATAAACATATACACACTTTCAATTTGAAGCAAATGAATCAATATATGTAAGTAGATATACGTGCACATTATGAGACAAAGATCAGAGGTAAGGTCTTCAATGATTATGTTGATACCGCGACTTTGTTTATATTACATATATCATAAAGATTGTTTATTGAATAACTTTCACCGGAACTAAAAGAACGTACTATCGATAAACAAATATTTGAGAAAATTAGCTGATTTATTATGCGCAAAATTTAAGAATCTTTCACAATCTGTGCTATACCATCACACAAACAGTGGATTATAATAGATATAATAGTAAATCTTAAAAAATAAGAAGTACAAAAGCTGATGAAGGAGGGTCATACTCTGACATACATTGTCGCGCCCAGGACGCCTACGACGTGTAATTTTCGTTAAAAATCCCTCGAGCTCGTGCACAAGAAAGACCTCGAGCTGTACGATTCGTGTGGATGCCGGTACGAGCTGGCGCCGGTGCTTATTTTTGGGCGAGTTGGCGAGAGGGGGAATCAGGTGACGGGGCCGGGAAAGTTCGCCCAAATAACGCCACCGAATTTCCCGGAATTCGCTGCACAGGGAAGTTACGCACCTATTGGGCCCGGCGGCACTGGAGGGGCATCCCGAGCATCAATTGGCGTGGCGTTGCACTGCGCCGAAGAAGAAGAGGAAAAGAAATTCAGAAGAAGAGGAGCTTCGGAGTTCTCGAGTTCTCGACCAGGACCGAACGAGAATTACTATTGTAACATAAAAGTAGAACACAATGTAACACGATATAACTTATAGAAATAATAGTACTTCAACTAATCGTTAGCTTCATGTTATGAAAATCAATTACAAAATACGGAAATGTAGATTCTTTGGACATTAATGTTGCATTAATTAGAATCCCGATTGACCGTAACAGGATTCTTCCAATAATAGAGGAGAGGCAGATGAGTATCGAGAAAATACAACGCACAATAATTTATACGACTAATAAAGAATCATGGTATCTTTCATTAGCTGCGATTATAAACGAATCCAATAATCGTTAGCTCTCGTTTCATAGCCTTAAAAATAGATAAATATATTAACAAATTAAAATGATCCCAAAAAATATCAATGTCCGAAGCAATAATGCTAAATCTGTATTTAAATTTCGTATTATATATACTTATATATACTTAAATATTTTCAATAAGACATACAGTAATTATAAAATTATAGAATCCTTTTGTCTTACATCGTTAAATATAGTATTCAAATAATGACATTGAAATAAAGAATAAAAAAATATTTTTCTCAACGACGTCAGTAATGAACTTTTGAAAAAACAAAACTATTACCGAAATTATCGTTGAAGCTCAAAATAGTATTAAGAAATGTTTAACTACCAAAGCATGTTATTTTAATCCTTCTACAATCGTTAATATAAGTACCTTTACCGAGAATGTGTTATTTAGTGAGTTCGTATAGGGTAATGCTAAGAACAATATCAAGGATTGATGAACATGAATTTTACAATAATTATCTCAATTTTATTAATCTATTATAAATTGATTATCGAGGGTATTTATATGTTTAAATATTTTTCTGAGAAAAAAAATTTAATCTTTTGTACAATTTGTATTATTCAGGAGCACAAACACTTACTTTTACAAAAGAACAATGCCTTGAATGTTGCCAAAGTAAGATATTATAATCAGCATTTTAAAGGAAACTAATTGTATGACGAACAAAATGTAATTCTACCAGAATCAAAAGTGTACTTTTAATTTATATTCGATCTTTTTTATCTATAAATTAAAAAATTTATTTAATTTAATTCACAAAAATTCATTAAATGAATATTAGCTGATACACTTGATTAAAAAATTCTTAAATACTATACAATATTGAAAGAATAGACGTACATAAGTAAACTAATATAGATTAAATAATCGTACTGACAATCGTATTATAAAAACATCATTATAAATTAAATAAGTAGGTCTTAGTAGTAACATTTCGAATTTCAATTTAGAATCTTGTAACAGTTAATTTTCCGTTAATGATTATTATTTGTAATAACAGCAACAACTTAATTAGTTATATGTTATTTTAATTCGTTACTTAATTAGAACAAGAGGTATTTATTCAATATTATAAAATTAGTTCTTTTAAAATGTTGTCTTTTATTAACTATTACGTTTATAACATATTTTCACATTATCAAAATAAATCAGATATTTCCGAAGCGACGGCACAAAACTATACAAAAGTAGATCTGAATCAAAATCCACGTAAGTGAAATAAAATTTATTTATTTACACTTAAATTCTTGCGGAAATTGTAACCATTATATTCAGGATTGAATTTCTTTCATCTATTATCCTATAAATGGTATTTGTGTAAACTTTTGCAAACTCAAAATGCAGCAGTAAACTATATCTTAGAATTTATATTAAATATGTTAACGTATTTGCTGACATTAATCTGATGATTAAAATTGAGGATATAAATGATATTATTATCTACTTAAAAATTTATTTGCTTTCAAAATTAGAAATGAGATATCAAATGTTCAAACAGAGTTGCAAAAATACGTGCGAGAGAAAATATTCAAGTAAGTAGAATAAAATTTAGAAATAATTACTCGCATTCTTCAATATATTTTAATAATTATTCGAAGGACTGACATGCGCAAATTCATTTGTTTACATAATGCATACCTGCGTCTGTGCATTGTTGTTTCATTACAGTATTTCATAATAGTAAAATTAATTATTAAATTAGCGTATACTTTATATGAATATTATGTAAGTGACTAATTAATTTTGTTCTGTAGAATCGATAAAATTCCATAATAAAGAAAGATGTCTTAATTTCTGTAGAGGTAAGATATTCATTAACGTATTTTAAAGCAACATAGACGTCTAATATAATGTTTTTTAAACTTAAAATATTATTAATTGCCTAAACTACTAAGCAATAATTACATATGCTTTTAAATAATGAAATAAACAGTCGTAAAATATTAACCCATTAAATATGTGCTTTTATGTATTGATACAGTTGCAAATTTCTCAAGTGGTTGAGATGCAAAGCGATAAGTAATTATTATGCATTGCTTTACGTTTTTCCAAAATTATATTTACATTCGTAGAAGCATTCAAAGAATTTCTATTTATCGAATATGTACAAAATGTCTCAACTACGGTTTCAATTTACTCGTAAAATTAGTCCTACAATAATTATTAAAGCATCTATAGAAATTATTATATCAGTAAGGGCTAAAATTAATAATAAAATAGACCACAACTTATGCATGCCTAATACAAATTATACACTTTTGTAATAAAGTGTTTGTAAAATGAGCAACTTAAACTTTGTACAGAACTTATATGTTCGAATCATGGCATTAGATGATATTTATTGAGACATTTCCATAATTTATTATTAATTGAATATATGAAATATATCGACATTATATAATATATTTTAAATTTCTTCCTATTAGCTGTTGAGAGTAAATTAAATAAAAATAAACTTAAATATATTCTTCAAATATATGATATCGTCTATAGAAAGATGTACGTGAAATAAATAAAGATTAACCCATTTTTAAAACAATTCATTTTATTTTATAACTAAAAATCTATTATCGTACTCAACACATTCTAACAAAAAGAAACGATTTTTTTGAAAACAAAATAAAAATGTAGTTCAATCGATATTATAAATTCATAATTTTACATAAAACGTATCTTGTTTATAAATTTATTATTAATCATTATTATAATTACTTACAGACCTTCATGAATTATGCAGAAGCAGTTGTGAGGATTCATGTTTTATTATATTCCCGGAAAGTAAGTTGAATTAGAAAGATAACTGAATACTAATATTTTATTTAAATTTTGCGGATTGCGATGTAAAATTAAACGATCACATTTGTTTAGAAAAGCAACGAGGTAGATTAGCAAAGCGTCGAAATTCAGAAAGTGCTCTACATTTAGTGATTCATTGAATGTGTTTGAATTATGGAAAATTGTAATATTACATTTTTATATTATACAATGTATCAATATAGTATAATATATACGGATAAATAAAATTTCAAAATTAAGATCCGTCTAAACTTTTTGAAATTTTTCCAAGGTTTTGAAATACACGTTTTTTTTGTTTTCATTCTCTTAATCGCCATTTCATATATAAATAAATAAGTAACTATTAATTTTATGTGATTTCGAGTGTTGAGTCAGTAAGACTATTGGCAAAACGAACAGCAAAAAAGTTGTTGTTGTGCCGAGTTGTTGTGCACTTGGAAATAGGGCATTAGAATGGTCATGTGATCTTGTAGTTGCATCATGAGAAGTTAAATGTGTAAGTTAAAAAACATGTCACCTATCACGTCTACGTAAAATTTCAACTGCAAGACAGAGAATTAAAATAGCGAGTTACGAAACTCTTTTATTTACGACACCGCAACATAAACTTATCTCATATAGTAATAACAGTATATAAAACCCGGAATTATTTCGAAATTACACAAATAATATAATAATTTATAAAATTAATAAATTCCATCTTTTAATTTTAATATTTATTATATACATAAAGTTTAATTATTATAAATATAATTATATTAATTTGTATTATTTGTTTAACCGCTATTGCTGGCACAAATATTTATCAATACTATAAATATTTCTAATATGTAAATTATTACAATGTTAATTTTATATATTAATTTCATAAATCATTTATAAATTATGTAAATTTACACTCTCCCTAAAAGTTATATAATAAAATTTTAAATTAATAATAAACCAAATTAAAATTCATTTAAAATTTAAAAATTTAAATTTTATCTTTTTTTTTTAAAAAAAATATTTTATTTAAACAAAAATTTTTAATTTTAAAGAAATCTCACGATCATCTTCAGATTATGAATCTAGCAATATATTTTAATCTATCTTTAATAGAAAAAATTTAATATTACAATTAAATATTTTTGGATCATGAGTCCAATGACTTCTATAAGTCGATTCTTCTTATATATATATATATATATATAAATATTTATTAATATTTAATATTCATCCCAATAAATTCAATTCTTAAAATCATATATTAAGTAAATTCACTATCTAATTAAATTATCTCCCTGAAATAAAATTAATTTCAATAATTATTTTTTCATATTTAATATTCATCGCAATAAATTCAATACTTAAAATTATATTTTACGTAAATTCACTATTTAATTAAATTATCTCCCTAAAATAAAATTAATTTTAATAATTATTTATTAATATTTAATATTCATCCCAATAAATTCAATACTTAAAATTATATTTTACGTAAATTCACTATCTAATTAAATTATCTCCCGAAAATAAAATTAATTTCAATAATTATTTATTAATATTTAATATTCATCCCAATAAATTCAATTCTTAGAATCATATATTAAGTAAATTCACTATTTAATTAAATTATCTCCTTAAAATAAAATTAATTTTAATATATATATATATATATATATCATGTAACATCATGTTCATTAGAAATAAATTGAATTATAAAGATAATATTTATTTAGAAAAACGTCTAATAGATCCACCAGGGAATGTATTATGAGGACAGTTTCCAAAGAAAATGTTACATTGAATATCTTTGAAATCATAGGAAATGATACAAATCTCTTTTTGTGATGTATAAAATAAGAAAATAGTCTAATATAATTTTAAAATTAAGTTTTAATTACTATAGATAAAATATTTTATCTTAAGAAATATTTACTTTTAAAATCCTTATTTCAACTATTTATCAATAATCAAGTAAACCAGTGTTAATACGGCAATTGTCAGATTTATTATACTAATAATTATTTCATTTCTAATATTTACTGTAAAATTTAATGTAATGATGAAATTTTAGTTAATCATTGAATGTTATATTACTCTTTTGTTACATTGAATTTGAGATGAAACACCGTTTCGCGGTAAATCGTCCTGCGAAGGGAGATATATTTTTTATCGTTCCAATAGTTGGTCCTGACAAGGACGGAATAGCTTATATTGATTCACTAGTTCATTCTGACAAGGATGAATCAGTTGGTTAAAGAACACGAATAGTGTGGTTAATAATCAAATGAACCCAAATGAAATATCGTTAATTAAGCAACAATGAATTTGTATTGTAATTTTGAATTTGTAATAAAACATAATACATTATTTGTAATTCTTAATCAATTAATTAGCTAATACATAACAAATAATTTATAATTTATTTGTACTTCATATATATAAATTGTATTAAAAACCATACAGTAATACATTATAAAATCTATTTGTATTCCATTATTAAATATATTATTTAAATAATGACATCCGTTATTTATTATAAATAGAGTATCAAAACGGTTTCGAATATTACACGATAATACACTCATTGGGTATTATTAATTACGGATATTTATATATTAGAATATTCTTTTTCAAAAAATACTTAATCATTTCCACATTTAATTGAATGTTGCAAAAATAAAATATATATCAAACAATACTGTATGAGAAAATAACGATGTGGTAAACAATATATAATTTTATCAATAAGAATCGTATAATTATAGTTTCGATTCTATCTGTTTCAAATCGCAGTAAAGAGTTTATTAAATTCAATTCACCAATATTCATTAAATGGAAAATAAGTTATAATTGATATTACATATACTTTATTATAAATAAATAGTAGATCTTGTAACTGTTACTTTTTCTTAATTTTTTGAAAAAAAAATGTCAATATTTCACTGTTTAATACATAACTTTTATTTCTAATTTTAGAATCACATACTTCGAAAAATATTGTTTTTATTTCTCCCTAAACAAATGTATATGGAAAAAGACCCTACATATACCTATTAATAATTAAGCAAAAATGTTGAATAATAAAACATATTACATTACGTGAAATTTATAATGTATTCATGATTTATAATTTATTTGTAATTTATATACTTAAAGTTAAAATTGTTTTAACAACATACAGTAATATATTATAAAATCTATTTATGTTACATTAATAAATATATAATAAGTATATAATATATAATAATAAGTAACTAGCTTTTTAGTACATTGGCTCCGAAACCGAAGAAGTGATCAAGAAACTCAATAAAGGATAGAAAGGCTGAGAAAGACGAACGATTGGATTTCCTGGCTAATCAAATGGAAATAGTAACAACAGAATTATCAAGAAATAAGGTAAAAATGGCAGACTACTAAAATATAATCCAATTACAAAGAAATAAAAATGAAAAAATAAACAACTTTAGAAAAATGAACAAAATAATAGATATACTGACAGAAAAATTAAACACATATACTCGCGATATACAGACATCAAACGAAGCATAGTCCTAGTGTTAAAAAGTATAATACATTCACAGTTCATAGTCAAAGATACGGTTATGAAAACCGCATTAGTAGTATCTGTCTCTGCACAAGTTGCTTATTTCCATATATCCACTTATACGGCCACATTCTAAATACTTGGCAATTGACAAAAAAGCTCTATCTCGTGTACGGCTATCCGAGAAGAAGCTGGATAACTTCAAAAGACTTAATAGAACTGTAATATGCAAAAACCCAAACATAATGAGAAAAGCGTGCAATAATAGCTCTTGCGAAATACAGTTTATATAGGCAGGAAAAATAAATAATTCTAACTTATGCAAAATAAGAATCTTTAAACCAAGAAGGATGTATTGGCAAAGATTAAAAAACGACAGTACGTGGTATTCTTTACAATAAATGAGAATACAATATCAACAAAGTGTAACAAAAATTATTACTCAATATGGGATATCGATAAAAGTAGGTGTTGGATTTTGAAGCATCCATAAGTAATACAAATTTGTTATCCAACCGATACTAAACGACAATAATTTTAGTATAACATGGTAATATAATAATTAAACGCTAAAACCACGTAATTGGTAGCCTATCAAATAACCAAGAAACTGAAAATTAATAAAAGACAACTACACAGTGTTGTACATTGCACAACTACGCAGCGCAATTACTATTGTCTAGAAAATAAATTACAACAGCAAGAACTAATAAATAAAGCAAACATGCTAAGTGCCATTAACAGAAGAAATCAAGGCTTGATGAAAATTAAAAAGAACATTCAAATAATCGAGATTCCAACATTAATAGTAATACTGTGTTAATAATAATTGTAAAATATACAATGCTAGATAGATTAATGACAAAAACGTAACACACCCTCGAAAAAATTTGGAAGGAGAAAATTTTTAATCAATGTAATCAAAGCACATTAATATGGTTATAAAAAAGTAAAGAAACATCATAAAATTGAACAAAAATTATATTAGTTAAATAACAGTATGATTGTACGTATTTTTTAATGAAGTGTATACACAATGAGAAACGTATATTTTGTACAGAATATATAAGCATGAATCATGATATCAGATATTTATTGTGACAATTCATAATATATCCTAAATTAAATGTGTGATAAATACTGATATTATTTAATATATAATCTAATTCTACTTAATAGCCGTTGAGACTGAATTAAATAAAAATAATACATAAATATGTTTTTCAGATTTATGATTTCTTATAATGACATTAAAATAATATTTAAAAAGTATTTTTTTCAAGGTCGTCATTAATTCAGGCATGAATAATAAAACAGTTACAAAATATGACGTTTAAGATGACTAAGAATATTAAAATAAAGCTTAACTATAAAAGCATGTCATCTAGATCGTTTTACTTTCACTAATATAAATACCGATCCCAAAGAAAATATTATGTATTTAATTTGAGAGTTTGTATAGAGTAGAACTAAAAACATTTCAACTTTTAACGAAAATGAATTTTAGAACATTTATTTTACTAATATGTTATCTATTATGCATAAAGGGTATATCTATATGGTTGACCACATTTTTGTGAAAACATAATTAAATATTTCAAATACTTATATCCACGTTTTGTATTATTCAGGAGATAGAGAACTTACATTTACAAGAGAACAATGTTTAGATTGTTGCGAAAGTACATTTACAATATTTTATATAAATATTATAATTTGCTAAACAATACTTAACTTTACAAATTAGTATCCTTTTACTTTTTTCTACTATTTTACAATGAAAAGCTCTTTCAATATAATTCAACAATTTCTATTTTAGATTGTTTCCATATTACTTTAATTTTATACAATATTAATATAATATTGCTTATTAAATTAATATACGAATTTTTTTCCAAAAAGTATATTCTTCATTATAAATAAATATCTTGCAGACATTTTTTTATTTTAATCGTTAAAATTTTATTTTTTAATTAGTTATTTTTTAGTTATTAGTTTAATAAAAGCGATTTTGAGAACATATAAATATTATAATTTGCGGAATTTAAACAATACATAATTTTACACCATTTTCTCCAAATACTTAGACATATTTAAAAACAAGACATAATTTTACAAAAAAAAAAAATACTAATTGAAATAATTATTTCAATGGAAATCAGTATTTCTGAAGAAAAGGCACAAATTATACAAAAGTAGTGTAAATAGTAATCCAAGTAAGACGAATAATACACGTAAGTAAAATCTATAAATCCACATTAAAGTTTTCTGTATTATAATCATTAAATTAAGGATTGAAGTATAGAATATAATATATTCTTAATCCTCAAGTATATTATTAACGTTAAAATAAACAGAATATCAATAAATTTTTATGTATATTTGTTTTGTAAGAACTTTTGAAGAATTAACTATACTTAACATTTGAATAATGAAAATTAAAACTATAATGTAGGTAATTAAAAATAATTTATAAACTTATTATTTTAGTCAATCATAAAAAATGTCCAATATGTTTATAATACTTTACTATTCACATATACATATTAAATTAATAACATCGTAAAACAAGCTGAAAGTTATATCATGAATTATAATTTTGAAAGTATTAGAGTAAACATTACAGTCTTAAATATATTACGTTTGCTGAACAAATCTGAGATATAATTTATTGATTATACTAATAAGAGGAATATTTTTTATGAGTATTTCTATGATTATAATATTTATTGTACTTATATGAATAATGTGAGGTACGTAATAAAAGAATAATATTCGAAAAAATAGATAATAATATATATTTTATATTCAGTTGCCACGTATTTCTTTATATTTATCATAAAACATTAATTTAGATTTAAAAAGTAAATTCATTAAAAATTACGGATAATAATACAATTGATATTAATTTCTAATTGTATAGAAAAACTTTAGTTTTTTAATTAATACAAGAAACAGGAAAGCTAATATTAAATGAATTTAAGAAATTATAAATGAAATTTGTTTTTTACAGCTTTGTACTAAATTAAACAATAAACTTGGCATTTATTTAATATTTTTTAAGTGGTTCATATAAAATATTGACTTTATATCAAAATTATTTTTAACATATAGTGCTTTTTCAAAAATAGATGTGACGTATTCGAAGTTCAAGGAAAAATGCATACATTCATGCGTGAAAAAATTTTCAAGTAAGTTGAATATAATTTATAAATCAATACACGTATTCTTCAATATATTATAATTATTGAAGAATACTAATATACAAATTCACTTATTTACACAATATATAAATTCTTTTGGGCGTTATTCTGTTTTTACAGTATTTCATTATAAGATTCATTTAACATTTAAAAAAAATCTATATGTAATACGTGAAAGTACATGTAAATCTCAAAACAATAATTCAATTCTAACTGCTATGTTAACTATTTTAAATGTATTTTCTTTTTGCTTTGATTATATTCAATACAGGGTAAGATATATACTAGTAATGCAGGATATCGAGTGTTTCTATAGTAGTGCGACCTATAATATCTAAGTAAATAACTGTTATAAATATGTAAAACGGATGTACGTATATAATTAAAATCGTTTAATTTTATATTGGGAAACACTTGCAATTATCAAGCAAATGTACATAATGGATGCAATTAATAAACGGTTATATATTTATTTATAAGAAACTAGCTTTTAAGAAAGACACAATAATCCTTGCCTGATAGTTAACCTTGTACGTTTCTATCGTTAATATATAATCTTATTTATTAATTAATATATAACATATAATATAATATATAATATAATATCCATTTGTAAAAATAATAATATCAATTTTGCAAATTAATGGTTTATTTTTTATGCGAAATAATTTTGATAAATTTTTGGATATTGAAGAAATAACAGTACGAGTACTGAATATTATTGTGGAAATTTTGTGTGTTTAATAAAAAAACGAATGAATTTTACTTATCTGGTCAAAAGAAAGATCAAATTCACAATAGATTTTGCAGTTAAAATGATTTTATATCATTCCATAATGTTCTCCATCAATTCATCATTCAAGTCACTATAAAAACATCAACAAGTTCTTTATGTGAATAGAATTACTACATTATGTTCGTATCCTAAAAGTGGTAAAAGTTTTAATAAAGCACGCAAAAGAATTGATAGATGTAAATATCAAAATAGTATTTATACTAATTCAATTTCATTTAATATAATTTTATTTACAATTATAATTATAATAAATTATTCTTTGTTATGTAGAATCGCGAATGTACAAACAGGTATCTACATGTCTTGAAGGTTGCAAAGGTAAGCTATACATTTACTTATTATAACAAAAGAACACATTTAATATTCTTTTCATTTTCTTATATCTGCAACAATTCGTTGTGCTCCCTGTACCAGATAATATTGCCGTGACAAATTTCCGAATAGGTTTTGTACGGATGAAAACAGGAGTGTATATTCTAATAGCGAATTGACGTATTATTAATCTTTACGTCAAATAAATGGAAACTGTAATACATTTGAAATAATCCTAAATTAAAGCTCTAATTCACAATAAAGTTGACAAAGCCTAATAAAATGATACATGACAGTAATAACATGTCCGACAGACACAACTACTTACGAATAACATACGCTCATAACGTACGAATCATAATATTAGATGATATTTAAGGAATCAAACCCTTAATTCGTCCCAAATTGAAAATGTAATGAACATATAATAGAATTCCAGATATTTAATAAAATTTAATTT
Organism: Wiebesia pumilae; assembly: GCA_018907045.1. Lineage (NCBI taxonomy): Eukaryota > Metazoa > Arthropoda > Insecta > Hymenoptera > Agaonidae > Wiebesia > Wiebesia pumilae. The sequence goes on along the minus strand of JACCHZ010000189.1, from coordinate 217,942 downwards.
TTTTATAATAAAATCCTTGTTTGAGAATTTCGTTGTTCATCAGCAATTTCATTATATGTAGCTATTCATGAAGTATGCAGAGGCGGTTGTATAGATGCATGTAACACCATGTTCGACAAAAGTAAGTTGAATTTAGAGATAATTTTACCATATTTGCTCGTATGGAAATTTAGCAGATTTTACTATAGATATAAAAAATTAAATTTGTTTAGGAAAACCTCAAACACCTCTACCGTACGGTTTACCATCAGCAAGAGCTCGAAAGAGGCTTAGACAGGAATAACGAAAAAAATTACTAAACGAAAAATCATGATATTCTGTTTTTAACCTATAATGTTAATACATTGTAATTTATTTTCAGAATAAATACTAATGATTAAATTTAAAAAGTTGAAGTACATATCTAAAGAAATATCTAATTTAAAGATCTTCATGTTAAATATTTCTAAACAATATATATAAAAGTGGTATAGTTTTTATCGTATTGATAGTCCTTCCTGGATATGGACGAAATAATTTATATCGTTTTGGTATTGCTACAATTGACCAGTGTACGATGTCATAAAACCAATCCTTTACCAATTTGAAGGAAACGAATCAATATATGTAAGTAGATATACGTGCACATTATGAGACAAAGATCAGAGGTAAGGTCTTCAATGATTATGTTGATACCGCGACTTTGTTTATATTACATATATCATAAAGATTGTTTATTGAATAACTTTCACCGGAACTAAAAGAACGTACTATCGATAAACAAATATTTGAGAAAATTAGCTGATTTATTATGCGCAAAATTTAAGAATCTTTCACAATCTGTGCTATACCATCACACAAACAGTGGATTATAATAGATATAATAGTAAATCTTAAAAAATAAGAAGTACAAAAGCTGATGAAGGAGGGTCATACTCTGACATACATTGTCGCGCCCAGGACGCCTACGACGTGTAATTTTCGTTAAAAATCCCTCGAGCTCGTGCACAAGAAAGACCTCGAGCTGTACGATTCGTGTGGATGCCGGTACGAGCTGGCGCCGGTGCTTATTTTTGGGCGAGTTGGCGAGAGGGGGAATCAGGTGACGGGGCCGGGAAAGTTCGCCCAAATAACGCCACCGAATTTCCCGGAATTCGCTGCACAGGGAAGTTACGCACCTATTGGGCCCGGCGGCACTGGAGGGGCATCCCGAGCATCAATTGGCGTGGCGTTGCACTGCGCCGAAGAAGAAGAGGAAAAGAAATTCAGAAGAAGAGGAGCTTCGGAGTTCTCGAGTTCTCGACCAGGACCGAACGAGAATTACTATTGTAACATAAAAGTAGAACACAATGTAACACGATATAACTTATAGAAATAATAGTACTTCAACTAATCGTTAGCTTCATGTTATGAAAATCAATTACAAAATACGGAAATGTAGATTCTTTGGACATTAATGTTGCATTAATTAGAATCCCGATTGACCGTAACAGGATTCTTCCAATAATAGAGGAGAGGCAGATGAGTATCGAGAAAATACAACGCACAATAATTTATACGACTAATAAAGAATCATGGTATCTTTCATTAGCTGCGATTATAAACGAATCCAATAATCGTTAGCTCTCGTTTCATAGCCTTAAAAATAGATAAATATATTAACAAATTAAAATGATCCCAAAAAATATCAATGTCCGAAGCAATAATGCTAAATCTGTATTTAAATTTCGTATTATATATACTTATATATACTTAAATATTTTCAATAAGACATACAGTAATTATAAAATTATAGAATCCTTTTGTCTTACATCGTTAAATATAGTATTCAAATAATGACATTGAAATAAAGAATAAAAAAATATTTTTCTCAACGACGTCAGTAATGAACTTTTGAAAAAACAAAACTATTACCGAAATTATCGTTGAAGCTCAAAATAGTATTAAGAAATGTTTAACTACCAAAGCATGTTATTTTAATCCTTCTACAATCGTTAATATAAGTACCTTTACCGAGAATGTGTTATTTAGTGAGTTCGTATAGGGTAATGCTAAGAACAATATCAAGGATTGATGAACATGAATTTTACAATAATTATCTCAATTTTATTAATCTATTATAAATTGATTATCGAGGGTATTTATATGTTTAAATATTTTTCTGAGAAAAAAAATTTAATCTTTTGTACAATTTGTATTATTCAGGAGCACAAACACTTACTTTTACAAAAGAACAATGCCTTGAATGTTGCCAAAGTAAGATATTATAATCAGCATTTTAAAGGAAACTAATTGTATGACGAACAAAATGTAATTCTACCAGAATCAAAAGTGTACTTTTAATTTATATTCGATCTTTTTTATCTATAAATTAAAAAATTTATTTAATTTAATTCACAAAAATTCATTAAATGAATATTAGCTGATACACTTGATTAAAAAATTCTTAAATACTATACAATATTGAAAGAATAGACGTACATAAGTAAACTAATATAGATTAAATAATCGTACTGACAATCGTATTATAAAAACATCATTATAAATTAAATAAGTAGGTCTTAGTAGTAACATTTCGAATTTCAATTTAGAATCTTGTAACAGTTAATTTTCCGTTAATGATTATTATTTGTAATAACAGCAACAACTTAATTAGTTATATGTTATTTTAATTCGTTACTTAATTAGAACAAGAGGTATTTATTCAATATTATAAAATTAGTTCTTTTAAAATGTTGTCTTTTATTAACTATTACGTTTATAACATATTTTCACATTATCAAAATAAATCAGATATTTCCGAAGCGACGGCACAAAACTATACAAAAGTAGATCTGAATCAAAATCCACGTAAGTGAAATAAAATTTATTTATTTACACTTAAATTCTTGCGGAAATTGTAACCATTATATTCAGGATTGAATTTCTTTCATCTATTATCCTATAAATGGTATTTGTGTAAACTTTTGCAAACTCAAAATGCAGCAGTAAACTATATCTTAGAATTTATATTAAATATGTTAACGTATTTGCTGACATTAATCTGATGATTAAAATTGAGGATATAAATGATATTATTATCTACTTAAAAATTTATTTGCTTTCAAAATTAGAAATGAGATATCAAATGTTCAAACAGAGTTGCAAAAATACGTGCGAGAGAAAATATTCAAGTAAGTAGAATAAAATTTAGAAATAATTACTCGCATTCTTCAATATATTTTAATAATTATTCGAAGGACTGACATGCGCAAATTCATTTGTTTACATAATGCATACCTGCGTCTGTGCATTGTTGTTTCATTACAGTATTTCATAATAGTAAAATTAATTATTAAATTAGCGTATACTTTATATGAATATTATGTAAGTGACTAATTAATTTTGTTCTGTAGAATCGATAAAATTCCATAATAAAGAAAGATGTCTTAATTTCTGTAGAGGTAAGATATTCATTAACGTATTTTAAAGCAACATAGACGTCTAATATAATGTTTTTTAAACTTAAAATATTATTAATTGCCTAAACTACTAAGCAATAATTACATATGCTTTTAAATAATGAAATAAACAGTCGTAAAATATTAACCCATTAAATATGTGCTTTTATGTATTGATACAGTTGCAAATTTCTCAAGTGGTTGAGATGCAAAGCGATAAGTAATTATTATGCATTGCTTTACGTTTTTCCAAAATTATATTTACATTCGTAGAAGCATTCAAAGAATTTCTATTTATCGAATATGTACAAAATGTCTCAACTACGGTTTCAATTTACTCGTAAAATTAGTCCTACAATAATTATTAAAGCATCTATAGAAATTATTATATCAGTAAGGGCTAAAATTAATAATAAAATAGACCACAACTTATGCATGCCTAATACAAATTATACACTTTTGTAATAAAGTGTTTGTAAAATGAGCAACTTAAACTTTGTACAGAACTTATATGTTCGAATCATGGCATTAGATGATATTTATTGAGACATTTCCATAATTTATTATTAATTGAATATATGAAATATATCGACATTATATAATATATTTTAAATTTCTTCCTATTAGCTGTTGAGAGTAAATTAAATAAAAATAAACTTAAATATATTCTTCAAATATATGATATCGTCTATAGAAAGATGTACGTGAAATAAATAAAGATTAACCCATTTTTAAAACAATTCATTTTATTTTATAACTAAAAATCTATTATCGTACTCAACACATTCTAACAAAAAGAAACGATTTTTTTGAAAACAAAATAAAAATGTAGTTCAATCGATATTATAAATTCATAATTTTACATAAAACGTATCTTGTTTATAAATTTATTATTAATCATTATTATAATTACTTACAGACCTTCATGAATTATGCAGAAGCAGTTGTGAGGATTCATGTTTTATTATATTCCCGAAAAGTAAGTTGAATTAGAAAGATAACTGAATACTAATATTTTATTTAAATTTTGCGGATTGCGATGTAAAATTAAACGATCACATTTGTTTAGAAAAGCAACGAGGTAGATTAGCAAAGCGTCGAAATCCAGAAAGAGCTCTACATTCAGTGATTCATTGAATGTATTTGAATTATGGAAAATTGTAATATTACATTTTTATATTATACAATGTATCAATATAGTATAATATATTCGGATAAATAAAATTTCTAAATTAAGATCCGTCTAAACTTCTCTTATTCGTTATCCTCTTGCTCTACAACTTGGTAAAGCGTCCCGCTCTAAAAGTAGGAATAATAAGTTGCTTATCATATCGTCCTTTAAAGGGCGAAATAGTTAATAGATAAAACTAAAATATTCCATATATTACGGATAATGATCAATGAGTTAGATACAAAAGCGCTGGTGCGACATTAGTTTTAGAGATATAGGTGATGTTTGGGCGTGCAAAGAGAGAAAGATAGAAAGAGAGGTTTTGAAATACACGGTTTTTTGTTTTCATTATCTTAATTGCCATTTTATATATAAATAAATAAGTATCTATTACTTTTATGGGATTTCGAGTGTTGAGTCAGTAAGACTATTGGCAAAACGAACAGCAAAAAAGTTGTTGTTGTGCCGAGTTGTTGTGCACTTGGAAATAGGGCATTAGAATGGTCATGTGATCTTGTAGTTGCATCATGAGAAGTTAAATGTGTAAGTTAAAAAACATGTCACCTATCACGTCTACGTAAAATTTCAACTGCAAGACAGAGAATTAAAATAGCGAGTTACGAAACTCCTTTATTTACGACACCGCAACATAAACTTATCTCATATAGTAATAACAGTATATAAAACCCGGAATTATTTCGAAATTACACAAATAATATAATAATTTATAAAATTAATAAATTCCATCTTTTAATTTTAATATTTATTATATACATAAAGTTTAATTATTATAAATATAATTATATTAATTTGTATTATTTGTTTAACCGCTATTGCTGGCACAAATATTTATCAATACTATAAATATTTCTAATATGTAAATTATTACAATGTTAATTTTATATATTAATTTCATAAATCATTTATAAATTATGTAAATTTACACTCTCCCTAAAAGTTATATAATAAAAATTTTAAATTAATAATAAACCAAATTAAAATTCATTTAAAATTTAAAAATTTAAATTTTATCTTTTTTTTTTAAAAAAATATTTTATTTAAACAAAAATTTTTAATTTTAAAGAAATCTCACGATCATCTTCAGATTATGAATCTAACAATATATTTTAATCTATCTTTAATAGAAAAAATTTAATATTACAATTAAATATTTTTGGATCATGAGTCCAATGACTTCTATAAGTCGATTCTTCTTATATATATATATATATATATATATATAAATATTTATTAATATTTAATATTCATCCCAATAAATTCAATTCTTAAAATCATATATTAAGTAAATTCACTATCTAATTAAATTATCTCCCTGAAATAAAATTAATTTCAATAATTATTTAATAATATTTAATATTTATCGCAATAAATTCAATTCTTGAAATCTATATATTAAGTAAATTCACTATTTAATTAAATTATCTACCTAAAATAAAATTAATTTCAATAATTATTTATTAATATTTAATATTCATCCCAATTTATTCAATTCTTAAAATCATATATTAAGTAAATTCACTATTTAATTAAATTATCTCTCTGAAATAAAATTTATTTCTATTAATGTAAAGCAAGAATGTCGACAACAGTAAGTAGTAATAGAAACCTTGAACTGGTTTCAACACGTTTTATGTAAAGCATTATATTGGCATATATAATTAACACGTTTCATGGCAAACACAATATTAGCATTATATAACTAATACGTGTAAAATCTTCAATCTAAAAATAACCATTGCAACTCTCAAAAATTACATCAGCACATTTTATAACTGACTTTATATAATTTAACGTCTTTATCTTATTTAATATCCCAAAGCAAGAATTCTTAAAGTAATCAAACACCATACGAAACAATTTTAGCACTATAAACGTGATACATTTAAACGACCATCGTAACCAATCAATCTTCAACTTATACAAACTCTTTTTCGGAAGTACACGTTCCACGACATTATGTAAGCGAGATAGCACAAAAAACGAGACTTAGCACCGAATAGAGATATAACATTCAAAAACGCAGCAAAGCCGGTTATCCTTCGTACTCCAGAAAACAGTATATGTGGTACTTACAATAGTATCTTTAAAAATTATTGTATCGGAAAGGACGAGATTTAAACAATAAGGTAGAGAATGGTTATACATATTTTTTTAATAAAGAGTTTACAAACTGAGAAATGTAAATTTTGTAAAGAACTTAGACATATATATCATAATATTATATAATGTTTATTCTGACATTTTTATAATTAGTCATAAATTGAATGCATGATAAATATTCATAGTACATAATATTTTGTAAATCTTACTTACTGGCTACTGAGAATGGGTAAGTAAAAGTTATAGATTAATATCGCTCGCGATCTATCGACTATTTTTCGAATGTTCATTTGAATTCAGCGCCAAAGTCTGGCGCTGCTGTGGCTAAAATATTTCGTTTTAAAGAAGGGAAGAATAATTTTAAGAGCGCAAGCGAAAGCTCGAATGCTTCGACCGAGACTTCTGAGAGCAGCATCATGATCGTTACGACCAAGGTCGACCTCGACTGCTGGTGCCAAGCATTGTTCAGGGATATTTTTTTCTAAATTTCTCCGCGTGCACTTCCTCGTAGTGCAAGCAACTCGAAAAAGGCGAGGTCATTCCTTGTTTTTTTCTCGTCTCCGCCATAAACTTGAAGTGTTGAGTGTGATTTGAGGGTTCGCCGTCATTAGTTCCGTGTCGCTAAGAGTGACGCAGCATCCCTTGGATACGCTTGAGCTCATCCTCGGTCTGTGCTCGAAGGCGAGGATTTATTCAAGACGCACTATTCTCTCTGCCTAATGTGCCAAAATGCAACCTGCAGTACGTTGTAAGGTTCGAGAACGCCAACCACGACGACGAGCTTCAATCAATTACAATCAGCCCGTAGTGTTTCAACTCGCCACCTGGTTTGATCTGCAGGTTATTAGCCTCCTGTAATTATACGTATATATTTTCTCTAGTTTAATTATGTGTGGTAGCACTGCGTTCCGGTAAGTAGCGCCACGTGTGTGAAGACGAACTGTTGCAAACTTATAATTATTAATTTAATTTTTTCTTGCAATTATATTTGTTTATGATTAAAAACTGTTACATTTTTTCCTATGTTTTTTACTTTTTTTATTTTTATTTTTTTTGTATCTTTCGTTTGCGTTCTTTGTTTATTCATTTATACTTTTTCTCTTAGTGCGAACGCATGGAGATATATATTTATCAAATTTACTATTTCTTTCACGAAAGGGTAGGATATACTTGTAATAAATACAGAATATCACATGATCCTGATTTTTAAACTAAATTAATATTAAAACGCGTAAGCTCGTATTATAAAATGAAAACTATTATGGAATTCTTTTAATTTTTTTTAAAGTTTTAAAAGAATCAATTCATTAAAAATATTAATTAACCCAACGATACAATTCGAGGGAATATATAAAATAATAAAATTTTTTTTAATTTTACTTATACTGTTCTTTCTAGTTATTAAGAAAATATACAAAAGTGGTTCTATTGATATTTATATTGTATTGATATATATATATATATATATTAAATAAATAAATAAATAAATAATTTATATATAAATATAATAATTAATAATAAATATATTTTTTTCTAAAATAATGTATAAATATATATTTAGTAAATAAATTTATAGTTAATTAAATACGAATCTATATATTTGTTGTAGAATAAATAATAGTATTAATTAATAAATATATATTAATATATAAATATTTAATACTAAAATATTTAATGTTAATTTTAAAAATTACTAAAATAGTAGGATTTCCTTTTAATGACTAAATTTAATTTTTTTAATTTTTTTATATTTTATTTTATTGACATTTTATATATACAATTTAATAAATAAAATATAATTTACACTCTATTCATTTTATAAAATAATATATATTAAATATATATTATTAAATATATATCGAATATATATTAAATATTAACCCTCATTAATATTTATAAATATAATTTAATAAATAAAGTATAATTTAAACTGTATTCATTTTATAAAGTAATTTTTATTCAAATATATATTAAATATTAACCCTAATTAATATTTATAAATATAATTTAATAAATAAAATATAATTTATACTGTATTCATTTTATAAAATAATTTTGTTCGAATATATATTAAATATTAACCCTAATTAATATTTATAAATATAATTTAATAAATAAAATATAATTTATACTGTATTCATTTTATAAAATAATTTTTATTCAAATATATATTAAATATTAACCCTAATTAATATTTATAAATATAATTTAATAAATAAAGTATAATTTAAACTGTATTCATTTTATAAAGTAATTTTTGTTCGAATATATATTAAATATTAACCCTAATTAATATTTATAAATATATTTTAATAAATAAAATATAATTTACACTATATTCATTTTATAAAATAATTTTTATCACGTACATACACACACATGTATATATATATATATATATATATAATAAAGATAATTAATATAATTATATATTTTATTCTATCAAAATAATCCTTTTAATCAGGCACTTTATTAAATTAATATTATAATTAATATTATAATATTATATATTATTTTATTATATCCTTCTACAATTATTATAACTTTTACCAATATTATTAGATGTAACGCATCTAGATGATTTATCTATTGAATTTTAATAGAATTAAATTTAACAGCATTTATTTATTTAATTTCTAAGGACCTAATTATTAAACCAGCTGATTTAATAATTTATTTTTTAATTCAAGCTAACTCTTCAATATTATATCTTTTTTCTTCTCTATTTATATACTTTAATGAAAATAATTTCATAATTTTTCCAATAATTATTTCATTAATTGCAAAATTAGGAATTTTTTCGTTTCATATATGATGTATTAAAATATTAATTAATATAAATTGAAGAAATATCTTTTTAATCTCAACTATTCAAAAAATAATTCCATTTAATATTATTAATTCATTAATTAATTATACTAACCCCAATATTAATTTACTATTATTTACTATTATTATCATAAATGTTATCTATGCTTCTTTTATAGGATTACAATCTTTCTCTATTAAAATTATTATAGGATATTCATCCATAATTCAAACTTCATGAATTGTAATATTAATACATTCTAACGAAAAAATTTGTATTTTATACATTTTTACATATACATTAATTGTTTTATACATTAATATATGTATTAATTATACCTGTGTGATCTTTAGCAGGACTCCCACCTTTTACAGGATTTCTAATAAAATGAATAGCAATCAAATCAATAATTAATTTATCATTTAATCTATTAATAATTTTTATTCTATCTTCTTTAATTAGAACTTTCTTTTATATACGATTTACATATTCATTTTTTATATATTATTTTTACACAAAAAAAAATAATTTTAATTAATTAATTTTAATTCCCATATCCCTGAATCATTAATTTATATAAATTGATTTAGAATAATATTTTTATTTATTTATTTATATATCTAAAATTATAAGTTAATAAAACTATAAACCTTCAAAGTTTAAATTATACAATATGTGTAAATTTTACTCAATTGAAATCAAATTTTGAGGTTTATTATTGTTAATAATATCATTGAATATTTCTATTCCAATTAATTTGAAATATTAATCATTATGAACTTCTAATTCATTAATCAAATAATTTAATTATTTATATTTCTTTAGTAATATGTCTGATAAAAAGTAATAAACTGTAAATTTATTTATAGAAAATTTTTTTCTTATTACTATATGTGTGTATATATATATATATATATTTAAGTTTAATAAATAACATTTTAAAATTTGCAATTTAAAGTTTTTTTTAAACTATTAAATATTACTTTAATCAATCCAGTGCCCCGTCTTTTCAATCAATGAATAATCCAAGTAACAAGATGATTAAAATTAATACCCCATATCATAATTCTATATAATAATAATAATTTTCAATATTAATTAAAGGAAGTATTAAAGAAATTTCAACATCAAATACTAAAAACACAATAGTCACTATAAAAAATTGCATGGAAAATGGCTGTCGTCTTAATGATATTGCATCTATTCCACATTCAAATGGAGAGCATTTTTCTCATCTTTCATTTATTTTCTTTGATATAATAAAATTTATTAATAATATAATCCCTGACAACAATATTATAAAACAAGCTAAACATAAAATTTTCATTTTTTTTCTTAATATTTATATTAACATTATTTAAATTATAAATCTATTAATTGGAAGTTAATTGTATTAATTTATACTATATTAATTATATTTATAAAACATAAACCCTTAAAAATAAAAATAGTCAAACTAAATCTACAAAGTGTCAATATCAAATAGCTATTTCCAACCCTACAAAATGACTCTTAGAGAAATGATTTTTTATCATTCGAATTAATATAACAAATAAAAATAATACTCCAATAAATACATGTAATCCATGAAATCCTGTGCATAAATAAAAAATTGACCCATAAACTGAATCCTTTATTGTAAATATATTAGTTCAATATTCAATATATTGAATACGCAAAAATAAAATACCTTCAAAAATTGAAGCAAATAATGTACTTATAGCAAGTTTTTTATTTCCAGCAAGAATTGAATGATAACAAGTAATATGGACACACGATCTTAATAATAATACTGTTGCATATAATGCAATATGAATATTAGGTTTTTCTACCCCAGCAGACGGTCACATTGCCCCAATCCTTACATCAGGAGATAAGAACCTATAAAAATAACTAAAAGAAATTCTAAAAAAATATATAACTGCAGAAAAAATAACAATTAATATTCCTATTTTAAGTCCTTTAACTACATAAGTAGTATGAAACTCTTGGAAAGTTCTTTCTCGAATGACATCTCGTCATCAACAAGATATAATTAAACAAATTTAAAAAAATCAAAATATTATAATTTTTACCTCAGAGTAAATTAAAAATAAATAAACCCCTAAAAATTCAATGAAAATTCTAAGCGATATAAATAATGGTCAAGGACTAGGAGTAACTAGATGATATGGTTGAATTAATTTTTTCATTAGTTATAATTCTATTCTATATAGAATAATTAAAATAGTAAAAACATAAGCTTGAATAAACGTTACACTAAACTCAAATAGTATTAAAATACATAGAAATAAAATTCATAAAACAAATAGAGAAATAGTTATTCCTCTTAAACATATAGAAGATAATATTTCCATAATTAAATGACCAGCAATAATATTAGCAGATAATCGAACTGCTAAAGATCCAAATCGTATAAAATTTCTAATAGTCTCAATCAATACTATAAATGCAATTAATACTAAAGGAGTACCTTGTGGCACTAAATGAATAAACATATGATTTATATTAGTAATTCAACCATATAACATAAAAGATAATCATATCCTTAAAGATAAAGATAAACCAAATACTATGTGTCTAGTAGATAAAAATACATAAGGAAATATACCTAAAAAATTATTTATAAAAATTATTATTAATAATTTTACTAACCATAAAATATTAAATAAATTTTCTTTTAAATTTTAAATTAATGAGAATTCTTTAATTAAACTTTGAATAATCATAATCAAAAAATAATTTCATCGTGAAGGAACTAATCAATATATTCTAGGAATAAAAAATAATACTCAAATTGAAGTTATTCAATTCATTGAAAAATTAATAGAAGTAGCTGGATCAAATATAGAAAATAAATTTATCATAATCATTTTATAAACTTTTTATTTTTATTACTTTTATATTTCTCTTTTATAGATCCAATATAAATAAATAAATAATCTAAAAAAACCATAAATAATATTAATAAGATTAATATATACAAATATATTCAAAGTTAAAAAATCGGCTTTATCTGTGGAATTAAATATTTTATTATTAAATTTTAACTTTATTATTTATTCAAATAATTTTTATTAAATATTTAAAATAATTGATATCTTAAAATAAAGAAATGATCTTTTAAATCATCTATAGTAATTTTATTTACTTCAATTGGATAAAATCAAAAATATTAACTAATTAATAATTTTAATTTGACAAATTAATGTTATTTAAATTTAACTAATTCTTGAATTTTACTTAACTAATCATTTTAAAAACCAATCTACCGAAGTTGCTTCTAATGCAATTGGCATATAACTATGATTAATTCCGCAAATCTCAGAACATTGCCCAAAATATAACCCTGGACGTTGAATTATAGTAGTAATTTGATTAATTCGTCCTAGTACAGCATCTACTTTAAATCCCAGAGAAGGGACTGTAAATGAATGAATTACATCAACTGATCCTACAATTATTCGAATATTTAAATTAACAGGTAAAAAACTAAATGATTATCAACATCTAATAAACGAAAAATCTCTTTATGGCCCGACCCTCTTACTATGTAAGAATCAAAACTTTTATTAAAATCACCATATTGATATCTCCAATACCATTGGTGTCCTAAAACTTTTACCGTAATATCTGGCTCAATTGCATAAATTGAATCAGTTAAATATAATAAATGTGAATAAATGAAGGAAAAGTTAAAATTAATAATATTCCTATAGGAATTAAAGTTCAAACAATTTCTAATGTATCACCATGAATTATCCCTAAATCAATAGATTTATTATTAATAAATACAATAATTAATATATAAATAAATATTATTATTACTATAAATACAAATACTATTAAATAGTCATGATAAAAAATTATATTTGTATTAAAGGGGAATTTGAATCTTGTAATATTATCTATCCTCATACTGGTATTTCTAATAGTAAAATTTTTACATAAATAAAGCTTAAATTTATTGCACTAATCTGCCATATTAGATTTTATATCTCTCGCCTTTCAGGATATTCCTTAAATCCTTCATCATATGAAAATGGAGAAAATCAAGTTTGAGGTATTTTTTGAGCTTTTCATAAATCAATATCTTTTTTATACTTTCCAGCTTCAAATTAGATCTCTTCATCGTCTTCAACAATTTGAGGAAGTTGATTAATTCTATGATCTGGTCTAGGAAATCCCATTATCAATTCTAACCCTATAATAGAGTTAGATACATAAATTAACATTCGTTGTCTTACTAAAGCTTCTCAAATAATAAAAGTAAAAAAAATACACTTACTAATGTAATATAAGATCCTATTGTTGAAATTTTATTTCAACATAAATAAGCATCAGGATAATCAGCAATTCGTCGAGGTATACCTCTTAATCCTAAAAAATGTTGAGGAAAAGAAGTTAAATTTACGCCAATAAATATTGTAAAAAAATCAATTTTTAATCATTTTTTATTTAAACAAACTCCAGTCATTATTGGAAATCAATAAATCAATCTACTAAAAATATCATAAACAGCTCCTATAGATAGTATATAATGAAAATGAGCCACTACATAATATGTATCATGTAATACTATATCTAAAGAAGAATTAGCTAATACTACCCCAGTAAGTCCTCCTACTGTAAATAAAAATACAAAACCAAAAATTCATAAATTAGTCACAGAAAATTTTAATTTAACTCCTATTAAAGATCTTAATCATCTAAAAACCTTAATTCCAGTAGGAATTGCAATAATTATAGTTACTGAAGTAAAATAAGCACGAGTATCAACATTTCTTCCAACCGTAAATATATGATGCCCTCATACTAATAATCCTAACACACCAATTGATATTATTGCATAAGTCATACCAATAGTCCCAAATACTTCTTTTTTTATTCTTTTATAACATGCTATATGAGAAATTAGTCCAAATCCAGATAAAATTAAAATATAAACTTCAGGATGCCCAAAAAATCAAAATAAATGTTGATATAATAAAGTATCCCCTCCTCCTGCAGGGTAAAAAAAAGTTGTATTTAAATTTCGATCAAATAATAGTATAGTAATAGCCCCAAAATGGAACCAACTCCTCTTAATTCATACCGAATTAATATTGATAAAGTAAATCCAAAAAATCCAGCTTATAATCCAAAAATTAAATATAAAATACCAATAGATTTATGATTTGTCGAATAAAATCACTTACTCATTAAATTTTATATAGTTTAAATAAAAACATTATATTTTCAATATAAAATTAATTAAACTTTAATTTATAAAATTTTTATTTAAAAATAAATTAATATTATCATAATATCTTCAATATTATATTTTAACCTTAAACTATTTAAATTTATAATAATATAAATAATAAAGATATAAATGAAATTATTGCCAATAACTCAACAGTATAATTTTTATTTAAACTATTAAATTTCTTTATTTCTATTGATACTATATAAATTAAATTTTTAAATATAAAATCTCTTCATCCCTTTTCATATAAATTAAAATAATACTTTGGAAAAATTAAAGGATAATAAATAATTTTATTAATAATTAAAATTATAAATCATATTTTTTTAAAAAATAAAACAACAATTTTACATTCAAATAACTTAAATTTAGATAATAATATCCCTAAAATTATAGAAATAATTATTCTTAAATAAAATATCATCTTATCCCTTTGATTAATAAAAAGTATTTCAATATTTATGAATATTATTAAATTTAATGATATTCCTATAATTAATGTTAAAAAAAATAATAAAATTATTGATAAATTCATAATAATTGACTCATTACAAGATTTATAACTAATATAATAACTCTCAGGCCGTGATAAAAACATACTTATCCGAACAGTATAAATAACTGTAAATATAAATCTTATTAATAAAAATAATTTTATTAAATAACTAATTTGACTAACTATTATAAATTCTAAAATTAAATCTTTAGAATAATAACTTGATATAAAAGGTAATCCACAAGAAGCAAAATTAGCTACAATAAAAATAATAAAAGTAACAGGTATTATGTACTTAACCCCCCTTATAAATCGAATATCTTGCACTCCATTCAATCCATGAATGATTTCCCCTGCACATATAAATAATAAGGATTTAAAAATCGCATGAATAATTAAATGAAAAAAAACCAAATCACATTTTCCTGCCCCATAAATTATTATTATCAATCCTAATTGAGATAAAGTAGAAAAAGCAATAATTTTTTTTAAATCATATCCAAAAATAGCAGACATTCCTGCTAATAATATTGTAATTAATCCAATTATTTTAATAATACTTATTATAAATAAACTTAAATTAATTATATGATTAAATCGAATTAATAAATAAACACCTGCTGTTACTAAAGTAGAAGAATTTACTAAAGCCGACACTGGTGTCGGTGCAGCTATTGCTGCAGGCAATCATGAAGAAAAAGGAAATTGAGCACTTTTAGTAAATGCTGCAATTATAATAAATAAATAAATATAATTATCTAATATATTTAAATTAACAAAATTTATTCTTCCATACATTATTATTATTCCAATTGATATTAAAATAAATACATCTCCTACACGATTTATTAATACTGTTAATATCCCTGAATTATATCTAGAATAACTATTATAATAAATTACTAATAAATAAGAAATTAAGCCTAAACCATCCCACCCTACCAGAATCCTAACTATATTAGGACTAATAATTATCAATATTATTGAAAGTAAAAAAAAAATTAAAAAAAAACCGAATTTTAGACACATCACCTCTTATATATTCATTACAATATAATATAATTCTTGAAGAAATTAATATAACTACTGATATATATAACAATCTTATTCAATCTAAATAATTATATATATGAATATTTACACTATTAATTGTCAAAACTCTTCATTCTATAAATAATGAATATTTTAATATTAATATTATTGTCCCAGAAATAAAAAATATGATTCTTATAAGTAAAAATATAAATCTTCTTAAATAAAAATAAATAATTTATATATATATATTTAAAATGTAACCTAACATATTTTTGATTCCACAAATCAATATTTTAATTAAATTATTTAAATATATAATTATATCTATTTTTAAAATAATAAAATTTAAGGGCACCCAATGAAGAATAATAATTATAAAATCATTAATTCTATTAGGATTAATTTTTATTAATAATCTCCTTCATTTACCATGAAACCTATATGAAAATAGATATAGACTATAAGCAGCTCTTAAAAATATACCAACAACTAAAATTACAATTACATTAAAAGATCATTGTAAAATAACTCCAACTATTATTACTTCTCTTAATATATTTAAAGAAATAGGAGCAGATATTAATTGAACAGAAAATAAATCATCATAAACACATTAAAGGAAGAAAGTAGATTATTCCCTTATTTAATATAATATTACGTCTTCCCGATCGTTCATAAAAATAATTTACAATAACAAACAACCCTGATGAATACAATCCATGACCAATTATTATTAATAATCTTCTAATATATCCTCAATAACTTAATGTTATTAAACTTAATAACATTATTCCTATATGCACTACTGAAGAGTAAGCAACTAATATCTTTATATCTAATAATCGTAAACACACAGTTCTTAAATAAATTACTCCTACTAACCTAATTGATATAAATAAATAATTTATTTTAACCTCTTTTTTTATTATTATTATTATTGAACGACATAAACCATATCCCCCTAATTTTAATAAAACTCCAGCTAAAATCATAGACCCAGTTACTGCGGCCTCAACATGAGCCTTAGGTAATCATACATGAAACATAAACATAGGAATTTTTATTAAAAATGCAAAAATTAAAAAATAATATATTATCCTATTTTCTAACAAATTTCATATTATAATTTCATAATTTAATGAATAATATAAATAGTATAAATAATAAATAATAATTATTAAAGGCAAAGAGGCAAATAAACAATAAAAGAAAAAGGTATATTCTTGCACTTACACGTTCTGGTTGATACCCTCACCCTATAATTAATAAAATAGTAGGTAATATTCTTATTTCAAAGAATGCATAAAAAATAAAAAAATTTATTGAAGAAAATGATATAAATAAACATATTAACAATATTAATAATAAATTTGTATAAAGATTAACATTATCTACTTTATGAATTATAAATATTAAAGCTAAAATTCAAAATCTTAATAATAATAAAATAAATCTATAATTATCCAATCCTATGAAATAATAAATTATTCCTCAATTATTAGTATAATTATACTTAAGCATTATTATAAACCTTATAATAAATAATAAATTTGAGATAATTATTATTTTAAGTTTTGAAGTTAAATATATAGAAATAAAAAGTAAAAATATTAACATTATTAATAATCTTATCATAAAATTAAATTTATAAGTTTTATATTATCATTTCCATTACTTCGAATCAATAATATTAATAGTGTTAATCCTATAACTCTTTCACATACACAAACAATTAAATAATATATAGTTAAATAAATTATTATAATTTTTGAGACAATTAAACATAATAATAATAATACTCTAACTATTATAATTTCTATTATAATTAAAGTTAATAGTACCACTCTTCATATTTTAAATGCTAAATTTATTGAATATATAAATATAAATACATACATATAGATACTTAAATGAATAAATAGTTAATTTATTTATTATTAAATAGTTATTAATTTAAAATATTAATTTTATAAATTAAAAATAAACTAAAATTTATAACTAATATAATTTTCCTTTATTTTACTAGATTTATTGGTAAATTTAATCCAATTAATATTAAAAATTCAATTTTAACTTACTTAAATATTATAATATTTTTAATCTTTATATATTTTACACATAAAAAATATGTATATTTTCCATGATTGATTAACACTACTCGAATTAGACCATTAAATAATATCTATTTAGGCTCCCCAAAAAACTTAAATGATAGACTATTAACTATATATTCTATCAATAACGGATTGTCTATAATATTTATTATATTTTTTTTAATATATAGACTTTATGTAATTATTAAATTATGTAAATCAAGAGGAAAAACTATACGAAAAATAACATAATGAAAAACTCAATTATAAAATCTAATAATATTTTATCTATTATTAATAATTCATTAATTAATTTACCAACCCCTATTAATATTTCAATTTGATGAAATTTTGGATCACTTTTAGGTTTATGTTTAACTTTACAAATTACTACTGGATTATTTTTATCAATCCATTACACAGCAAATATTAAATATGCATTTAATAGTGTAATTCACATTATACAAGATGTAAATTATGGATGATTATTTCGATTAATACATATAAATGGAGCCTCAATATTTTTTACTTGCATATTTATTTAAATTGGTCGAAATTTATACTACAATACTTTTAAATCAGTCAAACCATGAAATATTGGTGTTATTATTTTTTTAGTAACAATAATAACTGCATTTATAAGGTATGTCCTTCCATGAGGACAAATATCATTTTGAGGAGCAACGGTTATTACTAATTTATTATCTGCAATTCCATATATTGGAAACTCAATAGTCTCATGATTTTGAGGAGGATTTTCAGTAAATAATGATACCCTTAATCGATTTTACACATTTCATTTTATTATACCATTTATTGTTTTAATTTTAGTAATCTTACACTTAATTGTACTTCATTAAACAGGTTCTTCAAATCCTCTAGGAATTAATAGGAATTTTAATAAAATTCCATTTAACCCATACTTTACTATTAAAGACTCAATTGGATTTATTATTATTCTAACTTTATTAATATTAATTTGTTTAATTTTTCCATATAGTTTAGGAGATCCAGAAAATTTTAATAAAGCATATCCAATAATTACTCCAATACATATTCAACCTGAATGATATTTTCTTTTTGCATATGCTATTCTTCGATCTATTCCTAATAAATTAGGAGGTGTAATTGCTTTATTATTTTCAATTTTAATTTTATTATTTGTACCTTTTATATCAGAATATAATATTAAAAGATTTAAATTTCAACCTACCAATCAAAATTTATTTTGATGGTTTGTTTCATTATTTATTATCCTAACAAGAAGAGGGGCTAAGCCTATTGAAGACCCATATATTACAATTAGTCAATTTGCTTCAATCCTTTATTTTTTATATTATTTAATCAATCCGATATTTACTAAGTTTTCATTTAAATAATTAATAAAAATGAATTAAAAATTAGTTTTGACCTAATTATAGATATTAAATTATCCATTTTTAAACTAATTATTAAGCTGTATTAGCATGTAACTTGAAATTACATTTATAGAAGTAAAATCTTCTAATAATTTTAATTAAATATAAAATATCACCCTCTTAACTATAAATAAAATAATTAAAATTATTATAATTCTAGGCAAAAATCTCTTTGAAGTTAAATATATCATCTCATCATACCGTATACGAGGCATAGTCCCTCGTACCCATAATACACTAAATACTATAAATAAATAAATCAAATAAAATAAAATTCTAGTAATATTCCCTCCTAATAATAACATTATAAATAAATATATAACAGATAAAATTATTCCATTATAAATTATCCAATTATAAATAAAGCAAATGGGCCTCCAATATATTCAACATTAAAACCAGAAACTAACTCTGACTCACCCTCAGAAAAATCAAAAGGCGTACGATTTAATTCTGCTAAAAATCTTACATATAATATAAATCCTGTAGGATACAAAAATATAATAAATCAACAATAATATTGTATCTCTTGACATACTATTAAACTAAAACTTTCTATTATTATTAAAACCCTATAAATAATAAACATTATTGAAGCTTCATAAGAAATTGTTTGAGCAATTCTTCGTAATCTTCCTAATATTGAATAAGTTGAATTAGATGCTCAACCAGATAATATTAACCAATAAACTCCTAATCTTATAATACATAAAATTAATAAAATATGTATATTTATATGCAAATAATTTTCATAAAAAGGTAATATTAATCATAATATTAATATTAAAGTTATTCTCAATAAAGGACTAAAAATATAATAATAATAATTAATATTATGAATAAAAATTGATTCCTTTAACATAAGCTTTAACCCATCCCTTAAAGGTTGCATTATACCAAAAAATCTTACTTTATTGGGACCCTTTCGTATATGAATATGTCCTAGAAACTTTCGTTCTAATAATGTTAAAAATCTAATTGAAATTAATACTAAAATTACTACATCTAGTCTTATAAGAACTATCATCAAAAATGAAATTATTATCTAAATAATCATTAATTATTTATAAATAAATTCTAAGTTTATTAGCACTATTATGCTAAGATAATATTTATTTTCTATTCAAATAATTTTAATACTATAGTATCAATAAAAAGTCCTTTCGTACAAATTTATTAAAATAAATTAAAAATAGAATCCAAACTGGCTCACACCGTTTTAAACTCAAATCATGTAAGTTTTTAGAAGTCGAACAGACATAATTAAGCTATTTACTCAAATAACTATTTAACTTAATTCAACATTGATGTCGCAAACTTTTTTATCAATTAACTCTCCAAAAAAATTACGCTGTTATCCCTAAGGTAATTTACTTTTTATTCATTAATAATGGATTTTATCAATTTAATATATCATAAATCAATGGTAATATATATATATATAAATTAAAAAAAAATTAATCAAATTTTTTAGTTATCCCCAACCAAATAATAAAATAATTTAAACTATAAATTTTTTAATAAATTAAATCATTTTTATTATAAAATTCTATAGGGTCTTCTCGTCTTTTAATATTATTTAAGAATTTTTACGTAAAATAAAATTCAATTATTAATTAAATTGAGACAGATTTTATCTCCTTAAATCCTTCATTCTAGACTTTAATTAAAAGCCAAATGATTATGCTACCTTTGTACAGTAAAAATACTGCAGCCATTTAAATAATTCATTGGGCAGATTTGATTTAAAATTATTATCAATAAACCATGTTTTTATTAAACAGGCGAATAAAATTTTTGCCGAATTCCTTAATCTAATCTTTAAAATTTATATATATGTATATATATATACAATTACTCAAATATATAATATAATATTATTTCTACTAATTTTATCATTATTACTAAATTTTTAAAATTAAAACTTATAATTTTATAAAAAATTAAATAATAATATTAAATTCTAAATTATTTTTTTATTATATTTTACTTTTATATATAAAAACATAAATTAATTAAAAATTAAAATTAACTTCATTAAAATAATTTTTTTAATAAAAATATTAAAATAAATTTAAAGCTTATCCCTTAAATTTTCAAAAAAAATTATATATTAATTATAATAATTAATTAATATAAAAATTATTTATTAAATTTAATTTATTTATAAAATAACTAGATATACAAATTTCGACTGACATTTAATCCCTAATTAACTATTTTTAATAATATTAAAAAATTAAAATTCATAGCTAATTAACTCAATTTGTTTCGAGAAATAAAAAAATCTTTTTATTAATTTTAATAAACCCTGATACAAAAGGTAAATAATATTATTATCTACTTTTTATTAATTAAAAATTTCTTTTACAATACAATCCCTATCAAAATAAATTATCTATTCTAACTCTATACTTAAACTAACAATTTAAATTATTACTTTATTTACTTATAAATATAAAAATCACGTATATATATATATTATAAATTTTAATTATTAACAAAAAATTCTAAATTTTTTATGCATTTAGCATTAATACATGTATTGTATGTAAGCTGTTAGAAAAACAAACGTACACAAAGTATATATAATAAATTTTAATTATTACCAAAAAATTCAAAATTTTTTATGCATTTAACACTTATATATATATCTAAATACACTTTCCAGTACATTTACTTTGTTGCGACTTTTTCTATGCTTGTTTATAGAAGTGACGGGCGATTTGTACATACATTAGAGTCCTTATTCAAATTTACTAATTTATAAATTTTACTTATAAATTCTTTATCAAATTAATATTAAAATTAATTATCCAATTAAAAAATTAATTCATCCTACCCCTTAAATATAGCTACATATTGATCTAAATTATTTTACTATTATTTTGTAAATATTTTATAAACATTATAAATTTTAAATATTATTCTTTAAAGAACATTTTTTATATGAACATACATAAGCTGAAAAATTTAAGTTTATCCTATCGTGGATTATCAATTATGAGACAAATTCCTCTATACAGATAATGTACCGCCATAATTTTTAAATTTCATATAATTTTACTACTCATTAAGTCTTTTAATTTTAATAATAGGATATCTAATCCTAGTTTTTACATAAAATTTTCCTAATTAATAATTACACAAATAATATAATAATTTATAAAATTAATAAATTCCATCTTTTAATTTTAATATTTATTATATACATAAAGTTTAATTATTATAAATATAATTATATTAATTTGTATTATTTGTTTAACCGCTATTGCTGGCACAAATATTTATCAATACTATAAATATTTCTAATATGTAAATTATTACAATGTTAATTTTATATATTAATTTCATAAATCATTTATAAATTATGTAAATTTACACTCTCCCTAAAAGTTATATAATAAAATTTTAAATTAATAATAAACCAAATTAAAATTCATTTAAAATTTAAAAATTTAAATTTTATCTTTTTTTTTTAAAAAAAATATTTTATTTAAACAAAAATTTTTAATTTTAAAGAAGTCTCACGATCATCTTCAGATTATGAATCTAACAATATATTTTAATCTATCTTTAATAGAAAAAATTTAATATTACAATTAAATATTTTTGGATCATGAGTCCAATGACTTCTATAAGTCGATTCTTCTTATATATATATATATATATATATATATATATATATAAATATTTATTAATATTTAATATTCATCCCAATAAAATTAATTCTTAAAATCATATACTAAATAAATAATCTATCTAATTAAATTATCTCCCTAAAATAAAATTAATTTCAATAATTATTTATTAATATTTAATATTCAACCCAATAAAATTAATTCTTAAAATCATATACTAAATAAATAATCTATTTAATTAAATTATCTCCCTAAAATAAAATTAATTTCAATAATTATTTATTAATATTTAATATTCAACCCAATAAAATTAATTCTTAAAATCATATACTAAATAAATAATCTATCTAATTAAATTATCTCCCTAAAATAAAATTAATTTCAATAATTATTTATTAATATTTAATATTCAACCCAATAAAATTAATTCTTAAAATCATATACTAAATAAATAATCTATTTAATTAAATTATCTCCCTAAAATAAAATTAATTTCAATAATTATTTATTAATATTTAATATTCAACCCAATAAAATTAATTCTTAAAATCATATACTAAATAAATAATCTATCTAATTAATTATCTCCTTAAAATAAAATTAATTTTAATATATATATATATATATCATGTAACATCATGTTCATTAGAAATAAATTGAATTATAGAGATAATATTTGTTTAGAAAAACGTCTAATAGATCCACCAGGGAATGTATTATGAGGACAGTTTCCAAAGAAAGTGTTACATTGAATATCTTTGAAATCATAGGAAATGATACAAATCTCTTTTTGTGATGTATAAAATAAGAAAATAGTCTAATATAATTTTAAAATTAAGTTTTAATTACTATAGATAAAATATTTTATCTTAAGAAATATTTACTTTTAAAATCCTTATTTCAACTATTTATCAATAATCAAGTAAACCAGTGTTAATACGGCAATTGTCAGATTTATTATACTAATAATTATTTAATTTCTAATATTTACTGTAAAATTTACTGTAATGATGAAATTTTAGTTAATCATTGAATGTTATATTACTCTTTTGTTACATTGAATTTGAGATGAAACACCGTTTCGCGGTAAATCGTCCTGCGAAGGGAGATATATTTTTTATCGTTCCAATAGTTGGTCCTGACAAGGACGGAATAGCTTATATTGATTCACTAGTTCATTCTGACAAGGATGAATCAGTTGGTTAAAGAACACGAATAGTGTGGTTAATAATCAAATGAACCCAAATGAAATATCGTTAATTAAGCAACAATGAATTTGTATTGTAATTTTGAATTTGTAATAAAACATAATACATTATTTGTAATTCTTAATCAATTAATTAGCTAATACATAACAAATAATTTATAATTTATTTGTACTTCATATATATAAATTGTATTAAAAACCATACAGTAATACATTATAAAATCTATTTGTATTCCATTATTAAATATATTATTTAAATAATGACATCCGTTATTTATTATAAATAGAGTATCAAAACGGTTTCGAATATTACACGATAATACACTCATTGGGTATTATTAATTACGGATATTTATATATTAGAATATTCTTTTTCAAAAAATACTTAATCATTTCCACATTTAATTGAATGTTGCAAAAATAAAATATATATCAAACAATACTGTATGAGAAAATAACGATGTGGTAAACAATATATAATTTTATCAATAAGAATCGTATAATTATAGTTTCGATTCTATCTGTTTCAAATCGCAGTAAAGAGTTTATTAAATTCAATTCACCAATATTCATTAAATGGAAAATAAGTTATAATTGATATTACATATACTTTATTATAAATAAATAGTAGATCTTGTAACTGTTACTTTTTCTTAATTTTTTGAAAAAAAAATGTCAATATTTCACTGTTTAATACATAACTTTTATTTCTAATTTTAGAATCACATACTTCGAAAAATATTGTTTTTATTTCTCCCTAAACAAATGTATATGGAAAAAGACCCTACATATACCTATTAATAATTAAGCAAAAATGTTGAATAATAAAACATATTACATTACGTGAAATTTATAATGTATTCATGATTTATAATTTATTTGTAATTTATATACTTAAAGTTAAAATTGTTTTAACAACATACAGTAATATATTATAAAATCTATTTATGTTACATTAATAAATATATAATAAGTATATAATATATAATAATAAGTAACTAGCTTTTTAGTGCATTGGCTCCGAAACCGAAGAAGTGATCAAGAAACTCAATAAAGGATAGAAAGGCTGAGAAAGACGAACAATTGGATTTCCTGGCTAATCAAATGGAAATAGTAACAACAGAATTATCAAGAAATAAGGTAAAAATGGCAGACTACTAAAATATAATCCAATTACAAAGAAATAAAAATGAAAAAACAAACAACTTTAGAAAAATGAACAAAATAATAGATATACTGACAGAAAAATTAAACACATATACTCGCGATATACAGACATCAAACGAAGCATAGTCCTAGTGTTAAAAAGTATAATACATTCACAGTTCATAGTCAAAGATACGGTTATGAAAACCGCATTAGTAGTATCTGTCTCTGCACAAGTTGCTTATTTCCATATATCCACTTATACGGCCACATTCTAAATACTTGGCAATTGACAAAAAAGCTCTATCTCGTGTACGGCTATCCGAGAAGAAGCTGGATAACTTCAAAAGACTTAATAGAACTGTAATATGCAAAAACCCAAACATAATGAGAAAAGCGTGCAATAATAGCTCTTGCGAAATACAGTTTATATAGGCAGGAAAAATAAATAATTCTAACTTATGCAAAATAAGAATCTTTAAACCAAGAAGGATGTATTGGCAAAGATTAAAAAACGACAGTACGTGGTATTCTTTACAATAAATGAGAATACAATATCAACAAAGTGTAACAAAAATTATTACTCAATATGGGATATCGATAAAAGTAGGTGTTGGATTTTGAAGCATCCATAAGTAATACAAATTTGTTATCCAACCGATACTAAACGACAATAATTTTAGTATAACATGGTAATATAATAATTAAACGCTAAAACCACGTAATTGGTAGCCTATCAAATAACCAAGAAACTGAAAATTAATAAAAGACAACTACACAGTGTTGTACATTGCACAACTACGCAGCGCAATTACTATTGTCTAGAAAATAAATTACAACAGCAAGAACTAATAAATAAAGCAAACATGCTAAGTGCCATTAACAGAAGAAATCAAGGCTTGATGAAAATTAAAAAGAACATTCAAATAATCGAGATTCCAACATTAATAGTAATACTGTGTTAATAATAATTGTAAAATATACAATGCTAGATAGATTAATGACAAAAACGTAACACACCCTCGAAAAAATTTGGAAGGAGAAAATTTTTAATCAATGTAATCAAAGCACATTAATATGGTTATAAAAAAGTAAAGAAACATCATAAAATTGAACAAAAATTATATTAGTTAAATAACAGTATGATTGTACGTATTTTTTAATGAAGTGTATACACAATGAGAAACGTATATTTTGTACAGAATATATAAGCATGAATCATGATATCAGATATTTATTGTGACAATTCATAATATATCCTAAATTAAATGTGTGATAAATACTGATATTATTTAATATATAATGTAATTCTACTTAATAGCCGTTGAGACTGAATTAAATAAAAATAATACATAAATATGTTTTTCAGATTTATGATTTCTTATAATGACATTAAAATAATATTTAAAAAGTATTTTTTTCAAGGTCGTCATTAATTCAGGCATGAATAATAAAACAGTTACAAAATATGACGTTTAAGATGACTAAGAATATTAAAATAAAGCTTAACTATAAAAGCATGTCATCTAGATCGTTTTACTTTCACTAATATAAATACCGATCCCAAAGAAAATATTATGTATTTAATTTGAGAGTTTGTATAGAGTAGAACTAAAAACATTTCAACTTTTAACGAAAATGAATTTTAGAACATTTATTTTACTAATATGTTATCTATTATGCATAAAGGGTATATCTATATGGTTGACCACATTTTTGTGAAAAAATACTTAATTATATCGATTTTATTGTATTATTTAGGAATGAAAGAACTTACATTTACAAGAGAACAATGTTTAGATTGTTGCGAAAGTAAGACATATTTTAATCAATATTTTATATAAATATTATAATTTGCTAAACAATACATAATTTTTCCAATTAGTATCCTTTTACTTTTTTCTACTATTTTATCTGAACCGTGAAAAGCTCTTTCAATATAATTCAACAATTTCTATTAAATGAATAAGTTGTTGTAATAATTGTTTCCATATTACTTTAATTTTATACAATATTAAAATAATATAAATGTTTATTAAATTAATATACATTTATTAATTTTTTTCCAAATTTAATTGTATATTCTTCATTATAAATAAATAGATCTAGCAGCAATCAATTTTTTGATGATAATGAAATGACTAATGTTAAAATTTTATTTTTTAATTAGTTATTTTTTAGTTATTAGTTTAGTTATTAAAAGCGATAATTTGAGAACACTTATTGAGAATAATATAAATATAAATACGTTGCACGGAACTGCCGATTATTAGTTCATGACGTAGATCATATATTTTACACCATTTTCTCCAAATGAAAAATAGTAGTTTTCTATTATTCTATTACGTTTTATTACATTTTTCTAAACATCCTTTATGATTGTTCTTATATTATTGTTTTTGCTTTATAGAGAATTTTATTTTTATGCAGTACCTTTACAATATCAATGAAGCGCTTGTTAAGATTTTGTAATATATCCATTATTTAATGTAAGAAACAATACATTTCAATCGAGTTTATAAACATACGTTATCTATTTAAGAAAAAGAAAAGATGATATTTTAATTATTAGTAGTTTATTTTTAAAATAGTTTGTACAAAATATTTTTTTTTATTTCGAATTTGGGAATAAAACATATTTTTTCATAATAAAAATCAGATATTTCCGAAGCGACGGCACTAAATTATACGGGAGTAGATATAAATAGTGATCCAAGTAAGTAGAATAATCCATGTAAGTAAAATCTATAAATCCATATTAAAGTCTTACGTATTGTAGTCATTAATTTAAGGATTGAAGTATAGAATTTAATATATAATTTAATATATAATTTAATATAATAATTAAATAATCCTCAAATATTTTATTAACGTTAAAATAACTTGAATATCAATGAATTTTTTAAACTTTTGTTTTGTCATGGCTTTTGAAGAATAAACCGTATTTAACTTGTAAAGAATAAGAATTAAATAAATATTATAGGTACATAAAAATAATTTATAATTTTATTAATTAAGTCCATCATAACAAATATCCAAAATTTTTATAATACTTTACTATTCACACATAAATATTAAATTGATAACAGAGTAAAACAAGTTGAACGATATATCAGATCACTAATTATAATATAATTTTTAGAGTATTATTAGAGTAAATATTAGAGTCGAAAATATATTACGTTTGCTGCACAATCTAAGATATAATTGGATGTTTATACAAATAAGTCGAATAATATATTTCATAAATTTCTCTATGATTATAATAGTTATTGTACTTTTATGAATAATTCGAGATACGTAACAAAAAAATAATATTCGAAAACGTAGATCGTAATCTATTTTTAATATTCATTTGCGACGTATTTTTTTAATACTTATCATAAAACAAAAATTTTTATTTAAAAAGTAAATTCACTAAATACTATAGATAATAATACCACTGATACGAATTTTTAATTGTTTAAAATAACTCTATATTTTTAGGTAATATAAGAAATACGAATGTTATAAATAAAGTATCATAAATAAATAAAAAGAAATTTATTTTTTACAGTTTCATATTAACAAGTTTATTAAACTTGTTCGTATTGCATTTGTTTATTAAACAATAAACTTGACATTTATTTAACATTTTTTATATTGTTCTTATAAAGTATTGGTTTTATATCAACTTTGTTGTTAAAATATTGTTTCTTTTCAAAACTAGATACGATATATCAATTCTTCAAGGAACGTTGCACACATTCATGCTTAAAAAAATATTCAAGTAAGTAGAATAAAATTTATAAATCAATACTTATAATCTTCAATATATTATAATATTTATTCGGTGGACTAACAAGTGCAAAGTCCTTTGTTTACATGCATACATGCATTTGTGCATTTTTGTGTTATTACAGTATTTCATTATAAGATTTTCTGGAAAAATTGAAAATTCTGTATGTAACGTCAAGTCTATATAAGTCTCAACAATATATATGTATGTCAACGATAATTCGGTTCAATCTTTCATTTTAACTTTTTGAAGTGTATGTTCAAATAACAGATTAACCTGCCGAAACACAAGAATTCAACTTCATTTTTCATTAACACAAACATGTGTACGTCAGTTATGCTACTAGCACGTGCGAATACCAAAAATTAAGAAAGTGCTGGTGCCATCAGAAACAGGGCATTGTTGTGGTGATTTTAATGATTTTAATGTTGTACCACAAGAAGTTAGGTGAGACGAACGGAAACGCTGAGAGCATAACACAGAAAATGGCTTTAAACTTAGAAGACCCTACATAGAATCCATGCGAAAGGTTAGGCGTCAATGGCACTATTAGTCAGCATACATAGACTAAAAGGATCGTACACATCTAAAAGGATCTTGCATTCTCTAGAAACAGCAAGTAAAAGCATGCAATGCATATCCTTTGTTGTCCTGTATTCTATCCTCTCCCTTAATATGGACTAAGAAAAAACACGTGTAAGATCGCCAAGTTACTTCGCCGAAAGTATATAGGACTCGTAATTAATAGCATACGCGTAAGGATTTTGCATTGCGATTGATTCCACGCATAATGAAGTAAACTACATATAAAACTAATTTTAAAGGACTCGACTATGCTGTTATGCTGATGAAAGTATGATATGACACGTAGAAGTTAGTGTGTAATAAAAACTTGATAAACCTTTGGGAACTTCAAACATCAAGAAGATAAAAATCCTCCTCGTTTTATCGAGAAGTATTTTGTTGTTATCTATTGGTTCGGACTAAATGCTAAGAAGATTATCCTAAAACTTTCGAAATTCTTCACTTTTTCAAAAGAGAAGTGGTGTATGGAGATTCCGCTGAGCCATTCTTTGGCAGGATTCTTATAATTTTAATTTGCAATAGAGCTGAAACTCTCAAGCATTAATATTTGTTTATATTAAAAACTTCAAACAAATAAAATACAAAGTCGATTTAAAAAATCATTTTTAAATTCACTTTCATTCCAGTCGATTTAAAAACTTCCATAATTCTGTTATGTGACTTTATGATTACTACATAATATTCGTATCCTAAAAGTGATATAAGTTTTAATGAAGCAGAAAAATATATTGATAGATGTACATATTAAAATTAGTATACATACTGATTAAATACAATTTAATTTACCATTTAATTATTTCCTATATAGAACCGCAAATGTACAGACAGTTATCTAAATGTCTTCAAGGTTGTACAGGTAAGATATACTTTTATTTATTATAAAAAAAGTGTACGTGTAATATATTTTTCATTTTATAACTTTCCGATAATTTTGCTCGTGTTCACGGTAAGTGGTGATCATCGCCCCTGTTCGGGCGTCATGTGACAATTTTTTTCCCCTACTTAATCGATATTTTATCTCCTTGAGTTTATTCATGCTTAAAACGCAACAGACGACCTCAACAGCCCTCATTCTATCCTCGTCCTACTCGCTAATATTACTGTAACAACTTGCCGGAAAGAATTCGTTAGGAGGAAAAGAGGAATGGATTTTATAATAACAGATTGACGTACAAAAAAATCTTTACGTCAAACAAACGCAAACTGTAATACATTTGAAATAATGCTAAATTAAAGCTCTAATTCACAACTAAGTTGACAAAGAGTAATAAAATAATACATGACAGTAATAACATGCCCGACGCACACAACTCCTTACGAATAACATACGCTCACACACACATATTACCGATTGTTGCCGCGATCCCTCGCAGCCCAGCGCATCCGATTCTTTAGGTTAGCGCTTCATTTACGTCACCCAAAGGGAAAGAATGCCATTCAAGACGGTCTTAGATGAACACATTTAATCATCAGTACCTTAGGAGAAAGTTCGCGAATCATATTAACATCTGGTTTTTAGTAAATATACGTACGAATCATAATATTAGATGATATTTAAGGAATCAGTTCCATAATTTGTCCTAACTTGAAAACGCAATGAACATTCCTAGTACATAATATGCTTAGAAATCTTACTTACCATATTTTTCGATTATTTTAAATAAAAATAATTTATTGAAAATACAATAATACCAACTAACTAGTTAGAAACACATTAAAAATCAAATTTCTACACAGAAAATTATTTTATTTAAAAATTAACATATTCTCTTGTTATTTCATTATATTTAGCTATTCATGAGGTTTGCAGAAATGGTTGTATAGAAGCATGTCACTCTATGTTCGAAAAAAGTATGTTGAATTATACACATAAATTGACTATTTCTGTTTCTATTGAAATTTAGCAGATTTCATTATAGATATAAAAAATTAAATTTGTTTAGGAAAACCTCGACCTACTCCACCTGGAAGTACATATTTAGGAATATTTCCAAAGCCAATTTCGAAGGAAAAATGATAAATAATACTAATATATTTTTTTATTTATAATATAACAACACACTGAAATATATTTTTCAAAATAAATATTAATAATTACATTTAAAAAGTTATTTAAATAATTACATTTAAAAACAACATATCTAAAGAAATATCTAATTTTAAAATCTTTATTTCAAATAATTCAAAATAATAATAATAATATATATATATATATATATATATATATAAGGTCAGAATAGTATTTTCATAGTTTCTATAGTTCATCTGCATAAGGACAAAATAACTTATGTCATTTTTATATTGCTACCTATCAAAAGCGAAATAGTTAGTGAAGGAGGACAACTATATTATAGCCGATGCTAGGATCTTATTGCGGAGCGAGAAGTTTAAAGCCGATGCTGAATCCTTGTTAATGGTATCTGCTACTTGCGCTTCTTCCACACCGACTAATTGACGTCAAATATTTGAGTGAATTAATAATTAAGCTCATCATTTTCTTGAATCTTTAGTGCTCATATCTAAAAACTGCAAAAATTATAATGGAGTAAAATAGATTGAAAGAAATAAAATCAATTATTATAGTATAATTTTAATTACAATTATAAAAGTATTATAATTAATATTTCAGTGAAAAATGTATTATGATTACAGAAAAAATCTAAAATATAATTTATTCTTTGTAAAATTTGTCGAAAACATTTTACATCATTATTTCTATTATAGTAATATTTATTATAGATATGTGAATAAAATGGGGTACATAAATAGTTCAATATACCGAAAAGTATATTGTTATTTATTTCTAATATACATTTGCGACTTATTCATTAAATACTTGTCTTGAAACAATATAATAATAGTAATCATTAAGATTTATAAAGAAAAATAAATGAATAGTTTAGAAAATAACCACTGATATAGTTTTTTTGTTCGAATACATTTCATCTTCTTAGATTAATATAAAAATAGGAAAAGCTAAAATTGAATTATTAAAAGTATTTTCGTACGAAAACTATTTGAACAGATTTGTATAAAATTAAATAAGAATTTAGGTAGTTTTTTAGCTTTTTCAAACTGCATCTTATAATATATTGGTTTTATATCAGAATTAATTTCAAAATATATTTGCTTTCAAAATTAGAGATCAGATATCTTTCACTCAAGGCTCATTGCAAACATTCATGCGAAAAAAAATACTCAAGTAAGTAAAATGAAATTTACAAATCAATACTTACACGGATAAATATATTTTAATAATATATAAAAGGACTGACACATTTTATTGTTTCATAATGCATTCGTGCGTTGTTGTGTCATTACAGTATTATAACATGATTTCTCAGAAATATTAAAGAATCAAAATGTAACAGTAAATATATCAAGTGTATGTTCTTATTGTTTTCATTGTGATCATCGCAAAGTTAGACCTTTCATTTCTACATGTGACAATATGATTATTACTTAATTTTCATATTACTAAAGTTATAAAAGTATAAAGTTATAAAAGTTATAAAAGTAATTGTAGAGAGCACCTAAGAATCAGTAAACGTAATTATTAAATTTGCGTATATACTATTTAAATATAAATAAATTCACTAATTAATTTTTGTAATGTAGAATCGATAATATACCAAAATAGAGAGAGATGCATTAGTGGCTGTAGAGGTAAGATACAAATTTATGTATTGTAAAAAGACAATGACGTCTAATACAATTTATTTTACAATTTCAATTTGTTCGTAAAATTAGTCCTACAATAATTCTTAAAGCTTATATAAAAATTATTATATCAATAAGGGCTAAAGTTAATAATAAAATAGACCATATGTTAAATACATATTAGAGTAGTAATACATATTTCGTATTATGTGTTTGCACAATGAGAAACTTGAACTTTGTACAGAACTTATATGTTCGAATCGTGGCAATAGAAAATATTTATTGAGTCATTTCCATAATTTATTATTAATTGAATATATGAAATATATCGACATAATATAATATATTTTAAATTTCTACCTATTGGCTGTTGAGAGTAAATTAAATAAAAATAAACTTAAATATATTCCTCACAAATATGATTTCATCTATCGAATGATGCACATGTAATAAATAAAAAATAGCACTTATTTTAAACACATCAACTTATTTTATTACCTAAAACTATTATCAAATTCTATTCATTGTAACAAAAAGAAACGATTCTTTGAAAACACAATAAAAACAGAAATGTAGTACAAATGATATTATAAATTCAAATGTTCATTAAAAAAATATCTTATTTTAAACTTAACAAATTAATCTCTTCTATAATTACATATAGACATTCATGAATTATGCAGAAGTGGTTGTGTGGAGTCATGTTATACTATATTCCCGAGAAGTAAGTTAAATAATAAAAATACTTAGAT
Organism: Wiebesia pumilae; assembly: GCA_018907045.1. Lineage (NCBI taxonomy): Eukaryota > Metazoa > Arthropoda > Insecta > Hymenoptera > Agaonidae > Wiebesia > Wiebesia pumilae. Next base: position 183,363 of record JACCHZ010000189.1, on the reverse strand, counting down.
AGTTATGTATTTATTTCAATTTTACTGATCACGATGTAACAGTAAATAATTATATTTGTTTAGAACATTCTAAAGCTAATCCATCAAAAGGGCAGCATTCACTCATTCATTGAATATGTTTGAATTATGAAAAATAGAACTATTACATTTTTATAATATATAATGTATGTATATAGTAATATATTTGTTTATAATATTAAGAGCATCTATATAAATATTTGTATAAAAAAGATGACTATTCAATAATAAAATTGAACAAAAATTATATTAGTTAAATAACAGTATGATTGTACGTATTTTTTAATGAAGTGTATACACAATGAGAAACGTATATTTTGTACAGAATATATAAGCATGAATCATGATATCAGATATTTATTGTGACAATTCATAATATATCCTAAATTAAATGTGTGATAAATACTGATATTATTTAATATATAATGTAATTCTACTTAATAGCCGTTGAGACCGAATTAAATAAAAATAATACATAAATATATTTTTCAGATTTATGATTTCTTATATTGACATTAAAATAATATTTAAAAAGTATTTTTTTCAAAAACGTCATTAATTGAGAAATGAATAATAAAACTGTTACAAAATATAACGTTTAAGATGACTAAGAATATTAAAATAAAGCTTAACTATAAATGCATGTCATCTAGATCGTTTTACTTTTACTAATATAAATACCGATCCCAAAGAAAATATTATTTATTTAATTTGAGAGTTTGTATAGAATGGTACTAAAAACATATCAACTTTAACGAAAATGAATTTTAGAACATTTATTTTACTAATATGTTATCTATTATGTATAATGGGTATCTATATGATTGACTACATTTTAATGAAAACATAACTAAATATTTCAAATAATTATATCCACGTTTTGTATTATTCAGGAGACAGAGAACTTACATTTACAAAAGAACAATGTATAGATTGTTGCGAAAGTAAGACATATTTTAATCAATATTTTATATAAATATTATAATTTGCTAAACAATACATAATTTTACTAATTGAAACAATTATTTTCATAATGAAAATCAGATATTTCTGAAGAGAAGGCACTAAATTATACAAAAGTAGATGTAAATAGTAATCCAAGTAAGTCGAATAATCCACGTAAGTAAAATCTAGAAATCCATATTAAAGTTTTCCGTATTATAATCATTAAATTAAGGATTGAAGTATAGAACATAATATATTCTTAATCCTCAAGTATATTATTAACGTTAAAATAAACAGAATATCAATAAATTTTTATGTACATTTGTTTTGTAAGAACTTTTGAAGAATTAACTTTACTTAACTTTTGAATAATGAAAATTAAAACTATAATGTAGGCAATTAAAAATAATTTATAACTTTATTATTTTAGTCAATCATAAAAAATGTCCAATATGTTTATAATACTTTACTATTCACATATAAATATTAAATTAATAACATCGTAAAACAAGCTGAAAGTTATATCATGAATTATAATTTTGAAAGTATTAGAGTAAACATTACAGTCTTAAATATATTACGTTTGCTGAACAAAGTTGAGATATAATTTATTGATTATACTAATAAGTGGAATATTTTTTATGAGTATTTCTATGATTATAATATTTATTGTACTTATATGAATAATGTGAGGTACGTAATAAAAGAATAATATTCGAAAAAATAGATAATAATATATTTTTAATATTCAGTTGCCACGTATTTTTTTTATATTTATCATAAATCATTAATTTAGATTCAAAAAGTAAATTCATTAAAAATTACGGATAATAATACAACTGATATTAATTTCTAATTATATGGAAAAACTTTAGTTTTTTAATTAATACAAGAAACAGGAAAGCTAATATTAAATGAATTTAAAAAATTATAAATGAAATTTGTTTTTTACAGCTTTGTACTAAATTAAACAATAAACTTGGCATTTTTTTAATATTTATTTAAGTGGTTCATATAAATTATCGACTTTATATCAAAATTATTTTTAACATATAGTGCTTTTTCAAAAATAGATGTGACGTATTCGAAGTTCAAGGAAAAATGCATACATTCATGCGTGAAAAAATTTTCAAGTAAGTTGAATATAATTTATAATTCAATACACGTATTCTTCAATATATTATAATTATTGAAGAATACTAATATACAAATTCACTTATTTACACAATATATAAATTCTTTTGGGCGTTATTCTGTTTTTACAGTATTTCATTATAAGATTCATTTAACATTTAAAAAAAATCTATATGTAAATACGTGGAAAGTACATGTAAATCTCAAAACAATAATTCAATTCTAACTGCTATGTTAACTATTTTAAATGTATTTTCTTTTTGCTTTGATTATATTCAATACAGGGTAAGATATATACTAGTAATGCAGGATATCGAGTGTTTCTATAGTAGTGCGACCTATAATATCTAAGTAAATAACTGTTATAAATATGTAAAACGGATGTACGTATATAATTAAAATCGTTTAATTTTATATTGGGAAACACTTGCAATTATCAAGCAAATGTACATAATGGATGCAATTAATAAACGGTTATATATTTATTTATAAGAAACTAGCTTTTAAGAAAGACACAATAATCCTTGCCTGATAGTTAACCTTGTACGTTTCTATCGTTAATATATAATCTTATTTATTAATTAATATATAACATATAATATAATATATAATATAATATCCATTTGTAAAAATAAAAATATCAATTTTACAAAATAATGGTTTATTGTTTATGCGAAATAATTTTGATAAATTTTTGGATATTGAAGAAATAACAGTACGAGTACTGAATATTATTGTGGAAATTTTGTGTGTTTAATAAAAAAACGAATGAATTTTACTTATCTGGTCAAAAGAAAGATCAAATTCACAATAGATTTTGCAATTAAAATGATTTTATATCATTCCATAATGTTCTCCATCAATTCATCATTCAAGTCACTATAAAAACATCAACAAGTTCTTTATGTGAATAGAATTACTACATTATGTTCGTATCCTAAAAGTGGTAAAAGTTTTAATAAAGCACGCAAAAGAATTGATAGATGTAAATATCAAAATAGTATTTATACTAATTCAATTTCATTTAATATAATTTTATTTACAATTATAATTATAATAAATTATTCTTTGTTATGTAGAATCGCGAATGTACAAACAGGTATCTACATGTCTTGAAGGTTGCACGGGTAAGCTATACATTTACTTATTATAACAAAAGAACACATTTAATATTCTTTTCATTTTATAACTTTCATTTTCTTATATCTGCAACAATTCGTTGTGCTCCCTGTACCAGATAATATTGCCGTGACAAATTTCCGAATAGGTTTTGTACGGATGAAAACAGGAGTGTATATTCTAATAGCGAATAGACGTATAATAATCTTTACGTCAAACAAATGGAAACTGTAATACATTTGAAATAATCCTAAATTAAAGCTCTAATTCACAACAAAGTTGACAAAGCCTAATAAAATGATACATGACAGTAATAACATGTCCGACAGACACAACTACTTACGAATGACATACGCTCCAACACACATATACCGATTGTTGCCGTGATTCCTCGCAGTCCCACGTATCCACTTCTCTAGGTTGGCGCTTTATTTACGTCATCCAGAGGGAAAGAATGAGATTAAAGTTTCTCCGCGGACTTAGATGGACATATTTAATAATCAGTACCTCAGGAGAAAGTTCGCGAAACGTATAACCATCTGGTTTTTAGTAAATATACGTACGAATCATAATATTAGATGATATTTAAGGAATCAAACCCATTATTCGTCCCAAACTGAAAATGTAATGAACATATAATAGAATTCCAGATATTTAATAAAATTTAATTTTTTTATAATAAAATCGTTGTTTGATAATTTAGTTATTCACCCGCCATTTCATTATATGTAGCTATTCATGAAGTATGCAGAGGAGGTTGTATACATGCATGTAACACCATGTTCGAGAAAAGTAAGTTGAATTTTAAGAATAATTTTACCATATTTGCTCGCATGGAAATTTATCAGATTTTACTTAGATATAAAAAATTAAATTTGCTTAGGGGGGGGGGTGTGGAAAACCTCCAAAAACACCTCTACGACGGTTTACCATCAGCAAGTAGCTCGAAGAGGCTTTAGCACGGAATAAGAAAAAAATTACTCAACGAAAAATCATGCTATTCTGTTTTTTAACAGATAATGTTAAATATGTAATTTATTTCAGAATAATAACTAATAATTAAATTTAAAAAGTTGATCGTACATATTAAAGAAATATCTAATTTCAAGATCTTCTGTTAATATTTGCTAAACCCCCAAAATTTTTTTTAATTTTATATAAAAGTGTGGTATAGTTTTTCTCGTTTTGATAGTCTTCCTGGATATGGACGAAATAATTTTATATCGTTTGGTATTGCTACAATGACCCGTGTCACGATGTCCATAAACCAATCTTATCTTTTATTACCAATTTGAAGGCAAACGAATCAATATATGTAAGTAGATATACCTGCGAATTATGAGACGGAACGATCAGAGGTAAGGTCTTCAATGATTATGTTGATACCGCGACTTTGTTTATATTACATATATCATAAAGATTGTTTATTGAATAACTTTCACCGGAACTAAAAGAACGTACTATCGATAAACAAATATTTGAGAAAATTAGCTGATTTATTATGCGCAAAATTTAAGAATCTTTCACAATCTGTGCTATACCATCACACAAACAGTGGATTATAATAGATATAATAGTAAATCTTAAAAAATAAGAAGTACAAAAGCTGATGAAGGAGGGTCATACTCTGACATACATTGTCGCGCCCAGGACGCCTACGACGTGTAATTTTCGTTAAAAATCCCTCGAGCTCGTGCACAAGAAAGACCTCGAGCTGTACGATTCGTGTGGATGCCGGTACGAGCTGGCGCCGGTGCTTATTTTTGGGCGAGTTGGCGAGAGGGGGAATCAGGTGACGGGGCCGGGAAAGTTCGCCCAAATAACGCCACCGAATTTCCCGGAATTCGCTGCACAGGGAAGTTACGCACCTATTGGGCCCGGCGGCACTGGAGGGGCATCCCGAGCATCAATTGGCGTGGCGTTGCACTGCGCCGAAGAAGAAGAGGAAAAGAAATTCAGAAGAAGAGGAGCTTCGGAGTTCTCGAGTTCTCGACCAGGACCGAACGAGAATTACTATTGTAACATAAAAGTAGAACACAATGTAACACGATATAACTTATAGAAATAATAGTACTTCAACTAATCGTTAGCTTCATGTTATGAAAATCAATTACAAAATACGGAAATGTAGATTCTTTGGACATTAATGTTGCATTAATTAGAATCCCGATTGACCGTAACAGGATTCTTCCAATAATAGAGGAGAGGCAGATGAGTATCGAGAAAATACAACGCACAATAATTTATACGACTAATAAAGAATCATGGTATCTTTCATTAGCTGCGATTATAAACGAATCCAATAATCGTTAGCTCTCGTTTCATAGCCTTAAAAATAGATAAATATATTAACAAATTAAAATGATCCCAAAAAATATCAATGTCCGAAGCAATAATGCTAAATCTGTATTTAAATTTCGTATTATATATACTTATATATACTTAAATATTTTCAATAAGACATACAGTAATTATAAAATTATAGAATCCTTTTGTCTTACATCGTTAAATATAGTATTCAAATAATGACATTGAAATAAAGAATAAAAAAATATTTTTCTCAACGACGTCAGTAATGAACTTTTGAAAAAACAAAACTATTACCGAAATTATCGTTGAAGCTCAAAATAGTATTAAGAAATGTTTAACTACCAAAGCATGTTATTTTAATCCTTCTACAATCGTTAATATAAGTACCTTTACCGAGAATGTGTTATTTAGTGAGTTCGTATAGGGTAATGCTAAGAACAATATCAAGGATTGATGAACATGAATTTTACAATAATTATCTCAATTTTATTAATCTATTATAAATTGATTATCGAGGGTATTTATATGTTTAAATATTTTTCTGAGAAAAAAAATTTAATCTTTTGTACAATTTGTATTATTCAGGAGCACAAACACTTACTTTTACAAAAGAATACTTAATTCTTAATTATTGATATTTTATTTGGGGTTATCTAATTATTAATAATACTATTTGTGTTCTTTTACTAACAGATTCATCCTTATCAGAAGGATCTAGTGATTCAACCTCTTATTTTATACACAAAATAAGATAATAATGAAACTTATTATAAACAAACAGATGTTGCGGCTTTTAAGAGTACATGTAGACGACTAATTCATACAATAGTCTATAAATACAATATTTATTGATATTTCAACAAAAAAATCAGAAAGTTGCAGTGTCCAGGAACAAGATACAGGAATAATGATAAAAAATCTTGAAAAGATATTAAGCAATATTGCGAAAAACATCCGCAAATAAACGCTTCCAATACGCTACCGATAAGTATACGCGTCTACCACATGATTGTTTAACAATATCATGTAATTAGGATTCAACAAATTTTTATCGATTCATTACATTACTGATGTAACTATCAATAAATAAACAGGTTTTGAAGAAAAAATGAGATTCTCGTCGTATTTAAAATATTGTTTAAATGGCTCCGTACGTATATGTCTACCGTATCAAGCAGAAGTTTATTGTTAATAAAAATGTGTTCCCGAGGCATTCGACAACTTTTTATTAATGAATAGCGTTGATCATATCAAAATGTTAAAGTGCGATAGAGAATCAGTTAAAACGTTAAGTTTAAATTCTTATATTTGTATATTTTTTCTTATTTTAAAATATTAATGATGTTTTTAACTAAATGAGTAGTAAAATAAGTAATTTTAACTAATTTTTTTTTAAACTATTAATTGTCTATTATTATCCTAAAACTATTATTCTAAAACGTTTTAGATTGTATCTAGATTAAAAAGATGAATTAGATTAACGCTTAATTTTGCTAAATGAATGATTCTTAATTGGAATATTAACTTATCTCGGTCATGATTTTTTACATTTTCCTACTAGAAATCTATGAGAGAAAATAAATAAATATCACGAAGCAACCAATAATTAAATATGAAAGTAGTTCATTCAAATTGTCATTAGTAAAGTTAACTCTTAAAACGTTAAAATCAGTTACCCTTACATTATGTTTTTCTTATGATCTTCTGCGAGTACTCTTAATCGCCGCAACTTCTGCTTGTTTATAATAAGTTTCTATGTGCAATAAAATTGCACATCCCCTAATAAGGGTTATTTTTTGGGTGCTTTTAGAGTTATATCGTTTTATTGTTACTACTGCATGTAGTTTACGCAGTTCTTTAAAAGAAATTTTAAGTTTTAAAGAATTTTATTTTATGTTGGAGTTCCAATGTTGGAAACATCAGACTCATCATAATAAAACGTGTCGTGATTCATGATTCTATGTTCTGCAGAAAATGTACATTTCTCTACACAAATATAAATTTGTGTAAACACTTCGTTATAAAAATATGTACAATCATACTGTTATTTAACAAGTAAAATCATTGTTTTTTTTATTACGTAGTTTTCATTTTTTATATCCATATTAATATACTATGCATATTAATATACATTTAAAATTTTGATGATACTGCAATATATTACAATATTTTACAATAATTCTTCCTGTACTTTGGTCATACGTACAGAGCATCGGCTTATTTAACTAACAAGCTGCTCCTGATATTAGTCAGGCGGATCGAGACTTGATTTAATCAGAAAGTTTTAACTTCGTGTTTAACTTTACCTCAAGTAAATATAAAAAACTAAAAGGATCGTTAGAATGTCTCATAATTGGAATATAGGATATAAACAAAGATAACGAAGTTCTGTTTTAAAATCTCCTTTATGATACATGCGATATAAAACTCGCTATTCATAAATTATTTTTTTCAAATAATGGAATTCAACTTACAAATATTGATTCGTCATTAAGTACAAGTCGGATGTTCAATCACTAATTCGATATTACGATCTTGGAATGTGCATCGACTATTGAACACTGACTGACGCGTCTACTCATGTTAGTCCTGTGCATAATCTCAGTAACAGTTATTTTATTGCGGATAAAGATATGAATCACCTATCAAATCGAAATTTCAAATGCTGCTTTTATTCGGAACAAAAGATGTATGCACAGGGGGTTTTCAGAGAGTCGAACTTGAGGAAGCGGAAGGAACAGGGACTGCTACCCAGAACTCAAAAGTGGATTCCAACTCTTCTCACTCTCTCTCTCTCTCTCTCTCGCTCTCTCTCCCTCACTTTTTCTCTCTCTGCACGTCGAAACTTCGAATATATCTCGAAAACTAGTGTGGCACATATGCTTACCTTTATGACTCATAATATAAACAAAGTCACGGTATCAATATAATCATTGAGGACCTTAACTCTGATCTTTGTCACATAATGTGCATGTAAGTCTACTTACATATATTGATTCGTTTGCTTCTACTTGAAAGTGTGAATATTTTTTATTAGTCAAATTCAATGATATTTATTTACTTTGAAATTCATCTCTGCCTTATTTACTGTTTTTGCATCTCCCTTGTACTTTTCTGGAAGGATCAGATTAATTTTCTATATAAGTCAATAAAGAGGTCTTTGTTTATAATTCCTATTCTTTTCCGGTATACATATTCAAGTATGTTAAGAAACTGTTATCTATTTTTTGAAATTTTATTTAAGGGTACCACTAGGAAATGGTAAAGGATTGGTTTTATGACATCGTACTCTGGTCATTCGTACAGAATTTATTTTGTATGTTTTACAGTAAGTGATTAAATAGCATTCATTTGAAATACATTAATTTAGTCCACCTACTAATAAGCATATCGACGCACTAACTTATTTCTTATTTTCTCCTTATAGTGAAATGTAGTGGGAAAAGGAAAAATTGCAGATATGAAAGGGAAAGGTTTTCTGTTCAAACGATATGGCCATAATTTCTCAACCTGGGCTTGACGACGGTTGGGCTCATCGTCTTCGGAGGGAAGATTTGTACTCCGACTTGATTCCGCTGCTCCAATTTGGTACATGAAGAAGAATGTACGGATGCCAATTAGTCGGTGTGGAAGAAGCGCAAGTAGCAGATAACATTAACAAGGATTCAGCATCGGCTTTAAACTTCTCGCTCCGCAATAAGATCCTAGCATCGGCTATAATATAGTTGTCCTCCTTCACTAACTATTTTGCTTTTAATAGGTAGCAATATAAAAATTATATAAGTTATTTTGTCCTTGTGCAGATGAACTATAAAAACGATAAAAATACTATTCTGACCTTATTTATATTATTATTATTATTTTGAAAAATTTGAATAATGATCTTTGAATTAGGTATTTCTGGAGATTAAATACTTCAACTCTTGTAATTATTAGTATTTATTCTGAAAATAAATTACAATGTATTAACATTATATATTAAAAAGCAGATAAGTATGATTTTTCGTTTTTACTGCCTAACCCTCTTTTGAATTCTTCCTGATTGTACACGGTACGGATTAGGAACTTGAGGTTTTCCTAAACAAATTTAATTTTTTGTATCTATAGTAAAATCTTCTAAATTTCTGTACGAGCAAATATGGTAAAATTATCTATAAATTTCAACTTACTTTTGTCGAACATGGTGTTACATGCTTCTATACAACCACCTCTGCATACTTCATGTATAGCTATATATAATAAAATGGCAGATGAATAACTAAATTCTCAAACAATGATTTTTATTATACAAAAAATTCAATTTTATAAAATATCTTGAATTTTATTATTGGTATAATTAAGGTTTTAAGAAATCGTTTCTATTTTAAGCAATCAAAAAGCTTAACCAATAATAGTTATCTAATAGAATATTCTTATGTATTTTAAACGTTAATTGAGTATATATATTTAAAATATTTGATATTTGATATACAGTATATAAATTTATGTAGCGTATATTATTCGCACAAGTGATCGTGGGTGTCGGATATGTCGCAATGTAATATATCATGTTATTCAAGGAATATATCATGAATTAAAGATGCAAAAAGGTGCCATCAACACCCTTGTTCGTGAACACGAGTAAAATTATCGCAACATTATAAAATGCAAATATTATTTCGCGGGTACATTTTACATAATAAATAAATGTATAGCTTACCATTGCAACCATCAAGACATTTAGATACCTGTGTGTACAGTGTCGATTCTACATAACAAATAATTTATTTGTAAAATATATTGTATAAAATGGAATTGAATTCGCATACTAATATGATATTAACATCTATCAATCCTTCTGTGTGCTTTATTAAAACTTTTACCACTTTTAGTATATGATCATTATGTAGTAATCATATTGTTAGATAAAAATTATTTTAAAGTTCTTAAAGTGATTAATGAAATACTGTAATAACACAATAATACACAAATGCACTGATGCATATTCTAAACACGTGAAACATTAGTCCTTTTAGTAATTATTATAATATATTTAAAAATATATGTAATGATTTCTAAATTCTATTCTACTTACTTAAATATTTTTTCTCACATGAGTGTACGCAACCTTCTTTGAATAAATTATGCAACACCTCTAATTTTAACAACAAAATTGATATGAAGTCAATATATTATAAGAACCATTTAATAAATATTAAAAAATACCAAGTTTATTTCTTAAGGTAATATGAATCTGAACAATAATAAGCTAAAACAATAAATTCCTTTTGTAATTAATTTTGATAATTTTTTTTAGCATTACTGTTTCTTGTTTTAACTAAAATGATAGCGTTTTTTCATACCAATACAAATTTATATTAGTAGTACTATTATATATACTACATAAGGAATTTCCTTTCTAAATTTAAAATAATATTTTAAGTTTTATATTAAATCATTACGTCTCAAATGAATATTAAAATTAGATTACAATTTACTTTTTAGAATATTATTCTTTTGTAAATATTCATACTATGCATATAAATACAAAAATATTATAAGTACAAAAATATGATTATCGGATATTTGTTATGATGGACTTAATTAATAAAATTATAAATTATTTTTATTTATTTATAAGATAGATTCAATTCTTATTCTTCGCAAGTCAAGTATAGTTTAGTCTTCTAAAATACTTACAAAACAAATGTAAATAAAAATATATTGATTTTCTATTTATTTTAACGTTAATAATATACTTGACGATTAATAATATATTAATTTATTAACATTAATCCGGAATTTAATGATTACAATACGGAAGAATTTAATATGGATTTATAGATTTTACTTACGTGAGTTATTCTACTTACTTGGATCTCTATTTATATCTACTTTTGTATAATTTAGTGCCTTCGCTTCGGAAATATCTGGTTTTTATTTTGAAAAAATATGTTTTATTCCCAATTCGAAATAAAAACTAATAGTACGAACTATTTTATAAATAAATAATATGTACCTCGTCATTTTATTAAATAATGAATTAAATAGTTAAGTTTACATTAGTTCGTGTTATTATTACTAATAATTAAAATACCATCTTTTCTTCTTCTTAAATAGATAACGTATATTTATAAACTCGAACGAAATGTACTATTTCTTACGTTAAATAATGTATATACTATAAAATCTTAACAAGTGTTTCATTGATATTTTAAAAGTACTGCATAAAAATAAAATTTTCTATATAGCAAAAACAATAATATAAGACCAATCATAAAGGATGTTTAGAAAATGTAATAAAATGTAATAATAGAAAACTACTATTTTTCATTTTGAGAAAATGGTGTAAAATGTTTGAACTACGTAATGATCTATTAGTGGGCCGTCCTGCGCTACGGTCTTATATTCATATTATTCTATATTATTTTTCTCAAATTATCGCATTTCAGTAACAATCATAGTCCGAATATTTAGAAGAGAAATAAAATATTTTTTATCCAATACATTTATTTGGAAGGAAATAAAGAGAATATGTTTTCGAAGTAAGAATTATAAAATTAAAAATATTAATGAAAAATATTCATTAATTAATGAAATTTTTACATTTTTATACTCAACAATATAAAAAAATTAACTACTATAAGATCTATATTTATTTATATTAAAAAAATTTCAAGTAAATTTGCAAATGAATTATTAAATCTATATTAGTTATTAGAATAATATGGTATAAAATGAAAGTAATGAGGAACCAATTATTACAACTATTTTTTCATTTGATAGAAATTGTTGAATTGTTTTCAATAAACATTTTGCGGTTCAAATACAGTAGTTTAAAAATTAAAAGTACACTATTTGGTAAAAATATGCATTCTTTAGCTAATTATTAGGTTGAATAAAATTGATTGAAATATGTCTTACTAGCGCAACACTCGAGACAGTGTTCTTTTGTGAATGTAAGTTCTCTCGCTCCTGAATAATACAAATCGAGGATATAATTAAGTATTTGAAATAATTATGTATTTTTTCATAAAAATGTATTCAAACTTGTAAATACCCATGATGCATGATATACAACAGATTATTATTGAAAATAATGTCGTAAAATTCATTTTCGTCTATACTTGATAATTTTTCTACTACTCTGTACAAACTCACAATTTCCTTAAATAATATATTCTCTGATATCGGTATTTATATTAGTGAATGTAAAAGGAATAAAAGAACATGCTTTAGTAATTAAATATTACTTAAAGAGCTTAAACATTAACATTTGTAATAGTTTTGTTATTCAATTGTCAATTAATGACGACGTTGAAAAAATACTTTGTAAATATTATTTTCATGTCACTATAAGAAATAATAAATATGAAAAATATATTTATGCAGTATTTATATTTTATTCAATCTGAAGTATGATTTTTTCATGATTTTTTATTGTTATTCCTGTATTTTTTCCTGGATACTGGAACTTTCTGTTTTTTTTTGTTAAAATATCAATAATTATTGTATTTATAGACTATTGTATAAATTGGTCTTCTGCGTATACTCTTAAACGCCGCAACTTCTATTTGTTTATAATGATTTTCTATGTGCAATAAAAATTTTTATTGTTTGCTGGTTGATAATGATTGTTGTTTATAATAGTTTAAGAAATTTCAATTTCTATTTTTTTTAATTTTTCAGTTTTTCATCCCCTAGTAAGGAATGAAATTGGGGTTACATTTAAGATTTTATTATTTTCTGTGAATGCTATATTAGAGTTATGTGATTTACCTCGTGTTCATTTGAAGAAATTTCAAGTTTTAAAGAATTTAATTTCTTGACGTTGGTTTCCAACGTCGGAAACCTCAGACATATTTATTAGGACATTTCTTAATATGTCCTCGATTAGGTATATGATAGATATTGATATTATTTAATACAGAATATAATTCTACTTATTAGCTATTCAGATTGAATCAAATAAAAATACTGCATAAATATATTTTTCATATTTATTATTTCTTATAGTGACATTAAAATAATATTTACATAGTATTTTTTCAACGTCGTCATTAATTGACAATTGAATAACAAAACTGTAACAAATGTTAATGTTTAAGCTCTTTAAGTAATGTTTAATTACTAAAGCATGTTCTTTTATTCCTTTTACTTTCACTAATATAATTACCGATATCAGAGAATATATTATTTAAGGAATTTGTAAATTTGTACAGAGTAGTAGAAAAATTATCAAGTATTGACGAAAATGAATTTCAGCATATTTATTTTGCTAATATGTTATCTATTATGTATCAAGGGTAATAATATATTTAACTACATTTTTATGAAGAAATACTTAATTATTTCCACGTTTTGTATTATTCAGGAATGCAATTACTTACATTCACAAAAGAACAATGCCTTGAATGTTGCGAAAGTTAGATATATTTCTATCAATATTTTACATAAATCTAATAATTTGCTAAAAAATACCTAATTTTACTAATTGAAACAATTATTTTCATAATGAAAATCAGATATTTCTGTAGAGAAGGCACTAAATTATACAAAAGTAGATCTAAATAGTGATCCAAGTAAGTAGAATAACCCACGTAAGTAAAATCTATAAATCCATATTAAAGTATTCAGTATGGTAATCATTAAATTAGGGATTAATGTATATAAATTAATATATTTTTAATCTACAAGTATTTTATTCATGGTAAAATAACTAGATAATCAGTAAATTTTTTTTTGTAACTTCTGTTTTGTATATTACTTTAGAAAACTAAAGTATTCTTAACTTGCGAAGAATAAGAATTGAATCTATTTTATAAATAAATAAAAATAATTTAAATTTTATTATTTGAGTCCATCATAATAAATATCCAATATTTTTATAACTATTTACTAGTCACATATAAATATTAAATTGATAACAGAGTAAAACAAGCTCAAAGATGATTCAGATCAATAATTATAATAAAATTCCAAAGGTATTAGATTACATATTGCATACAAAAATATATTACGATTGCTGAGATATAATTTATTGATTATACAAATTGGTCGAATAATATATTTCATCAGTTTCTCTATGATTATAATATTTATTGTACTTATATGAATAATATGAGTTACGTAACAAAATAATAATATTCTAAAACGTATATCGTAATATATTTTTAATATTCATTTGCGATAAATTCATTTAATATCTATCATAAAAGATTAGATTCTATTTAAAAAGAAAATTGTTTAAATACTACATATAATAATACCACTGATATTAATTTCTAATTGTATAAAAAAACATTATCTTGTTAGGGAATATAAGAAACAGGAATGTAATAAATAAATTATTATAAAAAATTACGAAATAAATTTATTTTTTAAAGCTTTGTTTTACATTAAACGAAAAACTTCGCATTTACATAATATTTTTTACTTGGTTCTTATATAATATTGACTTTATATCAAAATCATTGTTTCAAAATTAGGTGTGATTTATTCGAAGCTCAAGGATAAGTGCAAATATTCATGCATAAAAAAATATTCAAGTACGTAAAACAAAATTTATAAATCAAGCTTAACTTCACGAGTTATTTTTGTACTAATGACACACCTCGATTGAATAAAAAAGAGATATAAATTATACACAAAAACAGAATTATAAAAAAATCGAAAAACTAATTATTTAAGCTTTAGTATAATAATGACAGATTAACCTGCCACAATATAAACGAATATCAGAATATCAGTGAGGCTACTCGCATGTGCGAATAAAAAAAAACTAATAGAGTGCTGAGGGCAATTAGAAATATACCATCGGTGTTGTCACGTGATTTTATTGTTGCACCACGAGAAATAAAGTTTGGTGTTTGCACACCAAATATCGTAACGAACGAAAACGCTTCGGGATTCACCCACAAAATTGAACGAAACTCAGGGAAATCCTACGTATAAACTATCACGAGAGGGTTTGAGTTGAAGGCACGATTCGACAGAATACATTGGCTACGTACACATCTAAAAGAATCTCAAGTACTAACGAAACAATAGGAAAAAGCATGGAATGCGTATCCTCAGTTGTCCTATGTTGTATTCTCTCCCTCAATTTGGACTAAGGAAAAACACGTGTAAATCTTTGTAATAAATATGTGTAAGTTCGCCAGGTCACTTCGCCGAAAGTACATGGGACTCGTAATAACACGCGCATAAGAATCTGCTATGAAAATGAATCCACGTAAGATGAAGTAAATTAAATATAAAACTAATAAACCGAAAAAGGAAGGACTTTACTATGTCCTACGTTTGGAGGAAGTAGCATGTGATACGAACAAGTTATTGCACAGTGAAAACTTGATAAATCATCCAAATATAAGGAAGGCCGAAGATCTCGTTTTATCAAAAAAAGTTATGCTATTGTCCATTGGTAAAAATATTAATATCAATTTCACAAAATAATGGTATATTTTCAGTGCCAAATAGTTTTGATAAATTTTTGGATATTGAAAGAATAACAATATTAGTTCTGAATTTTCTTTTGGAAATGTTTATGTGTATAATTAAAAAAGAATACATATTACTTATAAGACTAAAAAGAGAATAAAATTCTTATTAGGATTTGTAATTCAATAAATTTTATATAATGCAATAATGTTTATTATAATATTGATCATACCAATGACATTAATAACTTCAAAAACTTTTTGACGTTAAAATATGATTACTACATTATGATCATATCCTAATAGTGGTAAGTTTTAATAAAGTACACAGAAGAATTGATAGATGTAAATGACAAATTAGTAAACGTACTAATTTAATATATTTTAATTTATGAATTAATTATATTCTACTTAGAACCGCTATGGCACAGTGGACTATATGATTGTCGTTCTGGTTGTATGGGTAAGATGACCATTTACATATTATAAAAACAGTACACATGCAATATTCATTTCATTTTAAAACTTTCCAATAATTTTGCTCGTGTTCACGGTCAATGATGTTCATGGCACCTGTTCGGGCGTCACATGACGATGTACCCGATTATACTGCCGTGAGAAACTACTGAATAGGATCCATTGCGATGATAATAGGAGTGGATATTATAATAGTGAATTGACGTACAATAAATTTTTACGTTAAATAAATGCAAAATGTAGTACATTTGAAATAATGCTAAATTAAAGCTGTAATTCACAACTAAGTTGACAAGGTGTAATAAAATGATACATGACAGTAATAACATGTTCGACGCACACAACTTTCATTATGAATAACATACGCTCGCACACATACATATTACCGTTTATTGCCGCGATCCCTCGCAGCTCAACGTATTCACTTCTCTAGGTTGGCGCTTCAATTACGTCACCCAGAGGGAAATAATGAGATTAAAGTTTCTCCGCGGAATCATCCCCATAATTAAATAAAAATATCAAGTATTTAAAATTTATAAAATCAAATGACGTTTTAACTACATAAGTTTATTCTATTAGATAAATACTATTGTTTAAGTTTTTCAATAGTTTTAAATAGAAAAGGTTTATTAAAACATAATAATACGAACAATATAATTACAAATATTTTATAAAATTTCAGTACATAAAATAAACCCCTTTTGAGAATTTAGTTTTTCATCTGTTATTCCATTATATGTAGGTATTCATGAAGTATGCAGAAGTGGTTGTTATAAAGCATGTCAATCCATGTTCGAAAAAAGTAAGCTGAATTATACACGTAAATTGGCAACTTTTGTTCGTGTTGAAATTTAGTAAATTTTATTAAAATATAAATAATTAAATTTGTTTAGGAAAATTTCGAACTGCTTTGGGTGTACAATCAGGAAGAATTCAAAAGAGGGTTAGGCAGCATTAACGAGAAAAAATACTAAAAGAAAAATCGTGCTATTCTGTTTTTTAACATATAATGTTAAGACATTGTAATTTATTTTCAGAATAAATACTAATAATTAAATTTAAAAAGTTGAAGTACATATCTAAAGAAATATCTAATTTAAAGATCTTCATGTTAAATATTTCTAAACAATATATATAAAGGCGGTATAGCTTTTATCGTATTGATAGTCCACCTGGACATGTACGAAATAGATCATATCGCTTTGGTATTGCTACCTAACAAAGGCGAAATAGTTAATGAAGGAGAAAAACTAATCAAAGAAATATGATTAACGATCGTTTCCTCAGGAGGAGCAACAACGGTCCGTGTTCGAGATAAAGCCGAAGCTGGGATGTTGTGGAGAGAGAAGTTTAAAGTCATTGCTGAATCCTTGCTAATAGTACCAGCTACCTCCCTTTTTCTCCTTTGTCTAATTGGATAGAATACATGCATCAGTTTGTTATTACATATTCAACACTCTTCTATTCGTATACAGGTAATAAATTGTTGACTTATATAGAAAATTAATCTGATCCTTCCAGAAAAGTACAAGGGAGATGCAAAAACAGTAAATAAGGCAGAGATGAATTTCAAAGTAAATAAATATCATTGAATTTGACTAATAAAAAATATTCACACTTTCAAGTAGAAGCAAACGAATCAATATATGTAAGTAGACTTACATGCACATTATGTGACAAAGATCAGAGTTAAGGTCCTCAATGATTATATTGATACCGTGACTTTGTTTATATTATGAGTCATAAAGGTAAGCATATGTGCCACACTAGTTTTCGAGATATATTCGAAGTTTCGACGTGCAGAGAGAGAAAAAGTGAGGGAGAGAGAGCGAGAGAGAGAGAGAGAGAGAGAGTGAGAAGAGTTGGAATCCACTTTTGAGTTCTGGGTAGCAGTCCCTGTTCCTTCCGCTTCCTCAAGTTCGACTCTCTGAAAACCCCCTGTGCATACATCTTTTGTTCCGAATAAAAGCAGCATTTGAAATTTCGATTTGATAGGTGATTCATATCTTTATCCGCAATAAAATAACTGTTACTGAGATTATGCACAGGACTAACATGAGTAGACGCGTCAGTCAGTGTTCAATAGTCGATGCACATTCCAAGATCGTAATATCGAATTAGTGATTGAACATCCGACTTGTACTTAATGACGAATCAATATTTGTAAGTTGAATTCCATTATTTGAAAAAAATAATTTATGAATAGCGAGTTTTATATCGCATGTATCATAAAGGAGATTTTAAAACAGAACTTCGTTATCTTTGTTTATATCCTATATTCCAATTATGAGACATTCTAACGATCCTTTTAGTTTTTTATATTTACTTGAGGTAAAGTTAAACACGAAGTTAAAACTTTCTGATTAAATCAAGTCTCGATCCGCCTGACTAATATCAGGAGCAGCTTGTTAGTTAAATAAGCCGATGCTCTGTACGTATGACCAAAGTACAGGAAGAATTATTGTAAAATATTGTAATATATTGCAGTATCATCAAAATTTTAAATGTATATTAATATGCATAGTATATTAATATGGATATAAAAAATGAAAACTACGTAATAAAAAAAACAATGATTTTACTTGTTAAATAACAGTATGATTGTACATATTTTTATAACGAAGTGTTTACACAAATTTATATTTGTGTAGAGAAATGTACATTTTCTGCAGAACATAGAATCATGAATCACGACACGTTTTATTATGATGAGTCTGATGTTTCCAACATTGGAACTCCAACATAAAATAAAATTCTTTAAAACTTAAAATTTCTTTTAAAGAACTGCGTAAACTACATGCAGTAGTAACAATAAAACGATATAACTCTAAAAGCACCCAAAAAATAACCCTTATTAGGGGATGTGCAATTTTATTGCACATAGAAACTTATTATAAACAAGCAGAAGTTGCGGCGATTAAGAGTACTCGCAGAAGATCATAAGAAAAACATAATGTAAGGGTAACTGATTTTAACGTTTTAAGAGTTAACTTTACTAATGACAATTTGAATGAACTACTTTCATATTTAATTATTGGTTGCTTCGTGATATTTATTTATTTTCTCTCATAGATTTCTAGTAGGAAAATGTAAAAAATCATGACCGAGATAAGTTAATATTCCAATTAAGAATCATTCATTTAGCAAAATTAAGCGTTAATCTAATTCATCTTTTTAATCTAGATACAATCTAAAACGTTTTAGAATAATAGTTTTAGGATAATAATAGACAATTAATAGTTTAAAAAAAAATTAGTTAAAATTACTTATTTTACTACTCATTTAGTTAAAAACATCATTAATATTTTAAAATAAGAAAAAATATACAAATATAAGAATTTAAACTTAACGTTTTAACTGATTCTCTATCGCACTTTAACATTTTGATATGATCAACGCTATTCATTAATAAAAAGTTGTCGAATGCCTCGGGAACACATTTTTATTAACAATAAACTTCTGCTTGATACGGTAGACATATACGTACGGAGCCATTTAAACAATATTTTAAATACGACGAGAATCTCATTTTTTCTTCAAAACCTGTTTATTTATTGATAGTTACATCAGTAATGTAATGAATCGATAAAAATTTGTTGAATCCTAATTACATGATATTGTTAAACAATCATGTGGTAGACGCGTATACTTATCGGTAGCGTATTGGAAGCGTTTATTTGCGGATGTTTTTCGCAATATTGCTTAATATCTTTTCAAGATTTTTTATCATTATTCCTGTATCTTGTTCCTGGACACTGCAACTTTCTGATTTTTTTGTTGAAATATCAATAAATATTGTATTTATAGACTATTGTATGAATTAGTCGTCTACATGTACTCTTAAAAGCCGCAACATCTGTTTGTTTATAATAAGTTTCATTATTATCTTATTTTGTGTATAAAATAAGAGGTTGAATCACTAGATCCTTCTGATAAGGATGAATCTGTTAGTAAAAGAACACAAATAGTATTATTAATAATTAGATAACCCCAAATAAAATATCAATAATTAAGAATTAAGTATTCTTTTGTAAAAGTAAGTGTTTGTGCTCCTGAATAATACAAATTGTACAAAAGATTAAATTTTTTTTCTCAGAAAAATATTTAAACATATAAATACCCTCGATAATCAATTTATAATAGATTAATAAAATTGAGATAATTATTGTAAAATTCATGTTCATCAATCCTTGATATTGTTCTTAGCATTACCCTATACGAACTCACTAAATAACACATTCTCGGTAAAGGTACTTATATTAACGATTGTAGAAGGATTAAAATAACATGCTTTGGTAGTTAAACATTTCTTAATACTATTTTGAGCTTCAACGATAATTTCGGTAATAGTTTTGTTTTTTCAAAAGTTCATTACTGACGTCGTTGAGAAAAATATTTTTTTATTCTTTATTTCAATGTCATTATTTGAATACTATATTTAACGATGTAAGACAAAAGGATTCTATAATTTTATAATTACTGTATGTCTTATTGAAAATATTTAAGTATATATAAGTATATATAATACGAAATTTAAATACAGATTTAGCATTATTGCTTCGGACATTGATATTTTTTGGGATCATTTTAATTTGTTAATATATTTATCTATTTTTAAGGCTATGAAACGAGAGCTAACGATTATTGGATTCGTTTATAATCGCAGCTAATGAAAGATACCATGATTCTTTATTAGTCGTATAAATTATTGTGCGTTGTATTTTCTCGATACTCATCTGCCTCTCCTCTATTATTGGAAGAATCCTGTTACGGTCAATCGGGATTCTAATTAATGCAACATTAATGTCCAAAGAATCTACATTTCCGTATTTTGTAATTGATTTTCATAACATGAAGCTAACGATTAGTTGAAGTACTATTATTTCTATAAGTTATATCGTGTTACATTGTGTTCTACTTTTATGTTACAATAGTAATTCTCGTTCGGTCCTGGTCGAGAACTCGAGAACTCCGAAGCTCCTCTTCTTCTGAATTTCTTTTCCTCTTCTTCTTCGGCGCAGTGCAACGCCACGCCAATTGATGCTCGGGATGCCCCTCCAGTGCCGCCGGGCCCAATAGGTGCGTAACTTCCCTGTGCAGCGAATTCCGGGAAATTCGGTGGCGTTATTTGGGCGAACTTTCCCGGCCCCGTCACCTGATTCCCCCTCTCGCCAACTCGCCCAAAAATAAGCACCGGCGCCAGCTCGTACCGGCATCCACACGAATCGTACAGCTCGAGGTCTTTCTTGTGCACGAGCTCGAGGGATTTTTAACGAAAATTACACGTCGTAGGCGTCCTGGGCGCGACAATGTATGTCAGAGTATGACCCTCCTTCATCAGCTTTTGTACTTCTTATTTTTTAAGATTTACTATTATATCTATTATAATCCACTGTTTGTGTGATGGTATAGCACAGATTGTGAAAGATTCTTAAATTTTGCGCATAATAAATCAGCTAATTTTCTCAAATATTTGTTTATCGATAGTACGTTCTTTTAGTTCCGGTGAAAGTTATTCAATAAACAATCTTTATGATATATGTAATATAAACAAAGTCGCGGTATCAACATAATCATTGAAGACCTTACCTCTGATCTTCGTCTCATAATTCGCAGGTATATCTACTTACATATATTGATTCGTTTGCTTCAAATTGGTAAAAGATTGGTTTTATGACATCGTACACTGGTCAATTGTAGCAATACCAAAACGATATAAATTATTTCGTCCATATCCAGGAAGACTATCAATACGATAAAAACTATACCACTTTTATATATATTGTTTAGAAATATTTAACAGGAAGATCTTTAAATTAGATATTTCTTTAGATATGTACGTCAACTTTTTAAATTTAATTATTAGTATTTATTCTGAAAATAAATTACAATGTATTAACATTATATGTTAAAAACAGAATAGCATGATTTTTCATTGTTACTGCTGAACCCTCTTTTGAACTCTTCCTGATTGTATACCCAAAGCAATTTGAGGTTTTTCTAAACAAATTTAATTATTTATAATTTAATGAAATTTACTAAGTTTCAACACGAGCAAAGGTAGCGATTTATGTGTATAATTCGACTTACTTTTTTCGAACATAGAGAAACATGCTTCTTCACAACCACTTCTGCATACCTCATGAATACCTACATATAATAGAATAACAGATGAAAAACTAAATTCTCAAAAGGGGTTTATTTTATGTAGAGATTTTTTATAAAATATTTGTAATTATATTGTTCGTATTATTATGTTTTATTTATTATCGTATTTTATTAAATGTGTTCTATTATCATAATAAGTAAATGTAAATATTACCATTGCAACCTTCAAGACATCTAAGTAACTGTCTGTACATTTGTGATTCTACACAGTAAAGTATAATTTATTATAATTATAATTGTAAATTAAATTCTATTAAATATAATTGAATTAGTATAAATACCCATTTTGATATTTACATCTATCAATTCTTTTGTGTGTTTTATTAAAACTTACCACTTTTAGAATATGAACATAATGTAGTAATCATATTTTTATATAAAAATATTTTTGAAGTTTTTAAATGATAAATATTATGATAAACATTATTACATGATATAACATTTTTTGAATTACAAATCCTAATAGGAATTTGACTTTCTTTTTAGTCTTATAAGTAATATGTATTCTTTTTTAATTATACACATAAACAGTTCCGAAAGAAAATTCAGAACTAATATTGTTATTCTTTCAATATCCAAAAATTTATCAAAACTATTTGGCACTGAAAATATACCATTATTTTGTGAAATTGATATTAATATTTTTACCAATGGACAATAGCATAACTTTTTTTGATAAAACGAGATCTTCGGCCTTCCTTATATTTGGAAGATTTATCAAGTTTTCACTGTGCAATAACTTGTTCATGTCACATGCTACTTCCTCCAGCCGTAGGACATAGTAAAGTCCTTCCTTTCTCGGTTTCTTAGTTTTATATTTAATTTACTTCATCTTACGTGGATTCATTTTCATAGCAGATTCTTATGCGCGTATTATTACGAGTCCCATGTACTTTCGGCGAAGTGACCTGGCGAACTTACACATATTTATTACAAAGATTTACACGTGTTTTTCCTTAGTCCAAATTGAGGGAGAGAATACAACATAGGACAACTGAGGATACGCATTCCATGCTTTTTCCTATTGTTTCGTTAGTACTTGAGATTCTTTTAGATGTGTACGTAGCCAATGTATTCTGTCTAATCGTGCCTTCGACTCAAACCCTCTCGTGATAGTTTATACGTAGGATTTCCCTGAGTTTCGTTCAATTTTGTGTGTGAACCCCGAAGCGTTTTCGTTCGTTACGATATTTGGTGTGCAAACACCAAATTTTATTTCTCGTGGTGCAACAATAAGATCACGTGACAACACCGATGCTATATTTCTAATTGCCCTCAGCACTCTGTTAGTTTTTTTGATATTCGTGTATGTTGTGGCAGGTTAATCTGTCATTATTATTCTAAAGCTTAAATAATTAATCAGTTTTTCGAATTTTTTATAATTCTGTTTTTGTGTATAATTTATATCTCTTTTTTATTCGATCGAGGAGTGTCATTAGTACAAAAATAACTCGTGAAGTTAAGCTACTAGAACATCGCTAGTTCAAAAAATGAAGTTTCTAGAAAAATAATATACAATTATAAGTATTTAAATGTTAACTCAACGTTAACGATAGAAATGGACAAAGTTAACTACCAGGTAAAGACTACTGTGTCTTTCGTAAAAACTCGAATCTTTTTCGTGAATGAAAAAAATGTTATCAAATGCAGACATTATGTACATCTGCTCGATAATTTCAAATGTTTCCCAATATAAAATTAAACGATTTTAATTATAAACATTCAACTGTTTTTGGCACGTAAATATTTATTGAAATTTATATATTTATATATATGTGCTATTTAAGTCGCCTTGCTTTACGAAGACTCAAAATTTCAAATTATTAGTATTTTCTCATTTATTTATATCTGAGCTACTAATGATACCATTACGAAAAGAATAAGAACAGTTATTTGAAATATTTTTTATAAATATGTATTTTGTGAACAAGCGAATTTGTGTGTTAGTGCTTTTAGTAATTATTATAATATATGCATTAATATTAGTATTGATTTATAAATTTTGTTTTACGTACTTGAATATTTTTTTATGCATGAATATTTGCACTTATCCTTGAGCTCCGAATATATCGCACCTAATTTTGAAACAATGATTTTGATATAAAGTCAATATTATATAAGAACCAAGTAAAAAATATTATGTAAATGCGAAGTTTTTCGTTTAATGTAAAACAAAGCTTTAAAAAATAAATTTATTTCGTAATTTTTTATAATAATTTATTTATTACATTCCTGTTTCTTATATTCCCTAACAAGATAATGTTTTTTTATACAATTAGAAATTAATATCAGTGGTATTATTATATGTAGTATTTAAACAATTTTCTTTTTAAATAGAATCTAATCTTTTATGATAGATATTAAATGAATTCATCGCAAATGAATATTAAGAATATATTACGATATACGTTTTAGAAAATTATTATTTTGTTACGTAACTCATATTATTCATATAAGTACAATGAATATTATAATCATAGAGAAACTGATAAAATATATTATTCGACCTATTTGTATAATCAATAAATTATATCTCAGCAATCGTAATATATTTTTGTATGCAATATGTAATCTAATACCTTTGAAATTTTATTATAATTATTGATCTGATACATCTTTGAGCTTGTTTTACTCTGTTATCAATTTAATATTTATATGTGACTAGTAAATAGTTATAAAAATAATGGATATTTATTATGATGGACTCAAATAATAAAATTTAAATTATTTTTATTTATTTATAAAATAGATTCAATTCTTATTCTTCGCAAGTTAAGAATACTTTAGTTTTCTAAAGTAATATATAAAACAGAAGTTAAAAAATATTTACTGATTATCTAGTTATTTTACCATGAATAAAATACTTGTGGATAAAGAATATATTAATTTATAAACATTAATCCCTAATTTAATGATTACCATACTCAAGACTTTAATATGGATTTATAGATTTTACTTACGTGGATTATTCTACTTACTTGGATCACTATTTACATCTACTTTTGTATAATTTAGTGCCGCCGATTCGGAAATATCTAATTTTCATTATAAAAATAATTGTTTCACTTAGTAAAATTATGTATTATTTAGCAAATTATTAGATTTATGTAAAATATTGACCGAAATATATCTTACTTTCGCAACATTCAAGGCATTGTTCTTTTGTGAATGTAAGTTCTTGCATTCCTGAATAATACAAAACGTGGAAATAATTAAGTATTTCCTCATAAAAATATAGTTAAATATATTATTACCTTTGATACATAATAGATAATATATTAGCAAAATAAATATGCTGAAATTCATTTTGTCAATACTTGATAATTTTTCTACTACTCTGTACAATCTCACAAATTCCTTAAATAATATATTCTCTGATATCGGTATTTATATTAGTGAATGTAATAGGAATAAAAGAACATGCTTTAGTAATTAAACATTACTTAAAGAGCTTAAACATTAACATTTGTTACAGTTTTGTTATTCAATTGTCAATTAATGACGACGTTGAAAAAATACTATGTAAATATTATTTTAATGTCACTATAAGAAATAATAAATATGAAAAATATATTTATGCAGTATTTATATTTTATTCAATCTGAGGTATGATTTTTTCATGATTTTTTATTGTTATTCCTGTATTTTTTCCTGGATACTGGAACTTTCTGTTTTTTTTGTTAAAATATCAATAATTATTGTATTTATAGACTATTGTATAAATTGGTCATCTGCGTATACTCTTAAACGCCGCAAGAGTTTAATCGATGTACCCGATTATACTGCCGTGAGAAACTACTGAATAGGATCCATTGCGATGATAATAGGAGTGGATATTATAATAGTGAATTGACGTACAATAAATTTTTACGTTAAATAAATGCAAAATGTAGTACATTTGAAATAATGCTAAATTAAAGCTGTAATTCACAACTAAGTTGACAAGGTGTAATAAAATGATACATGACAGTAATAACATGTTCGACGCACACAACTTTCATTATGAATAACATACGCTCGCACACATACATATTACCGTTTATTGCCGCGATCCCTCGCAGCTCAACGTATTCACTTCTCTAGGTTGGCGCTTCAATTACGTCACCCAGAGGGAAATAATGAGATTAAAGTTTCTCCGCGGAATCATCCCCATAATTAAATAAAAATATCAAGTATTTAAAATTTATAAAATCAAATGACGTTTTAACTACATAAGTTTATTCTATTAGATAAATACTATTGTTTAAGTTTTTCAATAGTTTTAAATAGAAAAGGTTTATTAAAACATAATAATACGAACAATATAATTACAAATATTTTATAAAATTTCAGTACATAAAATAAACCCCTTTTGAGAATTTAGTTTTTCATCTGTTATTCCATTATATGTAGGTATTCATGAAGTATGCAGAAGTGGTTGTTATAAAGCATGTCAATCCATGTTCGAAAAAAGTAAGCTGAATTATACACGTAAATTGGCAACTTTTGTTCGTGTTGAAATTTAGTAAATTTTATTAAAATATAAATAATTAAATTTGTTTAGGAAAATTTCGAACTGCTTTGGGTGTACAATCAGGAAGAATTCAAAAGAGGGTTAGGCAGCATTAACGAGAAAAAATACTAAAAGAAAAATCGTGCTATTCTGTTTTTTAACATATAATGTTAAGACATTGTAATTTAATTTCAGAATAAATACTAATAATTAAATTTAAAAAGTTGAAGTACATATCTAAAGAAATATCTAATTTAAAGATCTTCATGTTAAATATTTCTAAACAATATATATAAAGGCGGTATAGCTTTTATCGTATTGATAGTCCACCTGGACATGTACGAAATAGATCATATCGCTTTGGTATTGCTACCTAACAAAGGCGAAATAGTTAATGAAGGAGAAAAACTAATCAAAGAAATATGATTAACGATCGTTTCCTCAGGAGGAGCAACAACGGTCCGTGTTCGAGATAAAGCCGAAGCTGGGATGTTGTGGAGAGAGAAGTTTAAAGTCATTGCTGAATCCTTGCTAATAGTACCAGCTACCTCCCTTTTTCTCCTTTGTCTAATTGGATAGAATACATGCATCAGTTTGTTATTACATATTCAACACTCTTCTATTCGTATACAGGTAATAAATTGTTGACTTATATAGAAAATTAATCTGATCCTTCCAGAAAAGTACAAGGGAGATGCAAAAACAGTAAATAAGGCAGAGATGAATTTCAAAGTAAATAAATATCATTGAATTTGACTAATAAAAAATATTCACACTTTCAAGTAGAAGCAAACGAATCAATATATGTAAGTAGACTTACATGCACATTATGTGACAAAGATCAGAGTTAAGGTCCTCAATGATTATATTGATACCGTGACTTTGTTTATATTATGAGTCATAAAGGTAAGCATATGTGCCACACTAGTTTTCGAGATATATTCGAAGTTTCGACGTGCAGAGAGAGAAAAAGTGAGGGAGAGAGAGCGAGAGAGAGAGAGAGAGAGAGTGAGAAGAGTTGGAATCCACTTTTGAGTTCTGGGTAGCAGTCCCTGTTCCTTCCGCTTCCTCAAGTTCGACTCTCTGAAAACCCCCTGTGCATACATCTTTTGTTCCGAATAAAAGCAGCATTTGAAATTTCGATTTGATAGGTGATTCATATCTTTATCCGCAATAAAATAACTGTTACTGAGATTATGCACAGGACTAACATGAGTAGACGCGTCAGTCAGTGTTCAATAGTCGATGCACATTCCAAGATCGTAATATCGAATTAGTGATTGAACATCCGACTTGTACTTAATGACGAATCAATATTTGTAAGTTGAATTCCATTATTTGAAAAAAATAATTTATGAATAGCGAGTTTTATATCGCATGTATCATAAAGGAGATTTTAAAACAGAACTTCGTTATCTTTGTTTATATCCTATATTCCAATTATGAGACATTCTAACGATCCTTTTAGTTTTTTATATTTACTTGAGGTAAAGTTAAACACGAAGTTAAAACTTTCTGATTAAATCAAGTCTCGATCCGCCTGACTAATATCAGGAGCAGCTTGTTAGTTAAATAAGCCGATGCTCTGTACGTATGACCAAAGTACAGGAAGAATTATTGTAAAATATTGTAATATATTGCAGTATCATCAAAATTTTAAATGTATATTAATATGCATAGTATATTAATATGGATATAAAAAATGAAAACTACGTAATAAAAAAAACAATGATTTTACTTGTTAAATAACAGTATGATTGTACATATTTTTATAACGAAGTGTTTACACAAATTTATATTTGTGTAGAGAAATGTACATTTTCTGCAGAACATAGAATCATGAATCACGACACGTTTTATTATGATGAGTCTGATGTTTCCAACATTGGAACTCCAACATAAAATAAAATTCTTTAAAACTTAAAATTTCTTTTAAAGAACTGCGTAAACTACATGCAGTAGTAACAATAAAACGATATAACTCTAAAAGCACCCAAAAAATAACCCTTATTAGGGGATGTGCAATTTTATTGCACATAGAAACTTATTATAAACAAGCAGAAGTTGCGGCGATTAAGAGTACTCGCAGAAGATCATAAGAAAAACATAATGTAAGGGTAACTGATTTTAACGTTTTAAGAGTTAACTTTACTAATGACAATTTGAATGAACTACTTTCATATTTAATTATTG
Organism: Wiebesia pumilae; assembly: GCA_018907045.1. Taxonomy (NCBI): domain Eukaryota; kingdom Metazoa; phylum Arthropoda; class Insecta; order Hymenoptera; family Agaonidae; genus Wiebesia; species Wiebesia pumilae. The sequence continues at coordinate 154,089 of JACCHZ010000189.1, read as the reverse complement.
GTTGCTTCGTGATATTTATTTATTTTCTCTCATAGATTTCTAGTAGGAAAATGTAAAAAATCATGACCGAGATAAGTTAATATTCCAATTAAGAATCATTCATTTAGCAAAATTAAGCGTTAATCTAATTCATCTTTTTAATCTAGATACAATCTAAAACGTTTTAGAATAATAGTTTTAGGATAATAATAGACAATTAATAGTTTAAAAAAAAATTAGTTAAAATTACTTATTTTACTACTCATTTAGTTAAAAACATCATTAATATTTTAAAATAAGAAAAAATATACAAATATAAGAATTTAAACTTAACGTTTTAACTGATTCTCTATCGCACTTTAACATTTTGATATGATCAACGCTATTCATTAATAAAAAGTTGTCGAATGCCTCGGGAACACATTTTTATTAACAATAAACTTCTGCTTGATACGGTAGACATATACGTACGGAGCCATTTAAACAATATTTTAAATACGACGAGAATCTCATTTTTTCTTCAAAACCTGTTTATTTATTGATAGTTACATCAGTAATGTAATGAATCGATAAAAATTTGTTGAATCCTAATTACATGATATTGTTAAACAATCATGTGGTAGACGCGTATACTTATCGGTAGCGTATTGGAAGCGTTTATTTGCGGATGTTTTTCGCAATATTGCTTAATATCTTTTCAAGATTTTTTATCATTATTCCTGTATCTTGTTCCTGGACACTGCAACTTTCTGATTTTTTTGTTGAAATATCAATAAATATTATATTTATAGACTATTGTATGAATTAGTCGTCTACATGTACTCTTAAAAGCCGCAACATCTGTTTGTTTATAATAAGTTTCATTATTATCTTATTTTGTGTATAAAATAAGAGGTTGAATCACTAGATCCTTCTGATAAGGATGAATCTGTTAGTAAAAGAACACAAATAGTATTATTAATAATTAGATAACCCCAAATAAAATATCAATAATTAAGAATTAAGTATTCTTTTGTAAAAGTAAGTGTTTGTGCTCCTGAATAATACAAATTGTACAAAAGATTAAATTTTTTTTCTCAGAAAAATATTTAAACATATAAATACCCTCGATAATCAATTTATAATAGATTAATAAAATTGAGATAATTATTGTAAAATTCATGTTCATCAATCCTTGATATTGTTCTTAGCATTACCCTATACGAACTCACTAAATAACACATTCTCGGTAAAGGTACTTATATTAACGATTGTAGAAGGATTAAAATAACATGCTTTGGTAGTTAAACATTTCTTAATACTATTTTGAGCTTCAACGATAATTTCGGTAATAGTTTTGTTTTTTCAAAAGTTCATTACTGACGTCGTTGAGAAAAATATTTTTTTATTCTTTATTTCAATGTCATTATTTGAATACTATATTTAACGATGTAAGACAAAAGGATTCTATAATTTTATAATTACTGTATGTCTTATTGAAAATATTTAAGTATATATAAGTATATATAATACGAAATTTAAATACAGATTTAGCATTATTGCTTCGGACATTGATATTTTTTGGGATCATTTTAATTTGTTAATATATTTATCTATTTTTAAGGCTATGAAACGAGAGCTAACGATTATTGGATTCGTTTATAATCGCAGCTAATGAAAGATACCATGATTCTTTATTAGTCGTATAAATTATTGTGCGTTGTATTTTCTCGATACTCATCTGCCTCTCCTCTATTATTGGAAGAATCCTGTTACGGTCAATCGGGATTCTAATTAATGCAACATTAATGTCCAAAGAATCTACATTTCCGTATTTTGTAATTGATTTTCATAACATGAAGCTAACGATTAGTTGAAGTACTATTATTTCTATAAGTTATATCGTGTTACATTGTGTTCTACTTTTATGTTACAATAGTAATTCTCGTTCGGTCCTGGTCGAGAACTCGAGAACTCCGAAGCTCCTCTTCTTCTGAATTTCTTTTCCTCTTCTTCTTCGGCGCAGTGCAACGCCACGCCAATTGATGCTCGGGATGCCCCTCCAGTGCCGCCGGGCCCAATAGGTGCGTAACTTCCCTGTGCAGCGAATTCCGGGAAATTCGGTGGCGTTATTTGGGCGAACTTTCCCGGCCCCGTCACCTGATTCCCCCTCTCGCCAACTCGCCCAAAAATAAGCACCGGCGCCAGCTCGTACCGGCATCCACACGAATCGTACAGCTCGAGGTCTTTCTTGTGCACGAGCTCGAGGGATTTTTAACGAAAATTACACGTCGTAGGCGTCCTGGGCGCGACAATGTATGTCAGAGTATGACCCTCCTTCATCAGCTTTTGTACTTCTTATTTTTTAAGATTTACTATTATATCTATTATAATCCACTGTTTGTGTGATGGTATAGCACAGATTGTGAAAGATTCTTAAATTTTGCGCATAATAAATCAGCTAATTTTCTCAAATATTTGTTTATCGATAGTACGTTCTTTTAGTTCCGGTGAAAGTTATTCAATAAACAATCTTTATGATATATGTAATATAAACAAAGTCGCGGTATCAACATAATCATTGAAGACCTTACCTCTGATCTTCGTCTCATAATTCGCAGGTATATCTACTTACATATATTGATTCGTTTGCTTCAAATTGGTAAAAGATTGGTTTTATGACATCGTACACTGGTCAATTGTAGCAATACCAAAACGATATAAATTATTTCGTCCATATCCAGGAAGACTATCAATACGATAAAAACTATACCACTTTTATATATATTGTTTAGAAATATTTAACAGGAAGATCTTTAAATTAGATATTTCTTTAGATATGTACGTCAACTTTTTAAATTTAATTATTAGTATTTATTCTGAAAATAAATTACAATGTATTAACATTACATGTTAAAAATAAGAATAGCATGATTTTTCTTTTAGTATTTTTTCTCGTTATTGCTGCGTAACCCTCTTTTGAATTTTTCCTGATTGTACACCGTGCGGATTAGGAGTTCGAGGTCTTCCTAAACAAATTTAATTTTTTATATCTATAATAAAATCTGCTAAATTTCCGTACGAGCAAATATGGTAAAATTATCTCTAAATTTCAACTTACTTTTAAGGAATATGTTGTTACATGATTCTATACAACCACCTCTGCATACTTCATGAATAGCTACATATAATGAAATGGCAGATGAATATCTAAACTCTCAAACAATGATTTTTATTATACAAAAAATTCAATTTTATTAAATATCTGGAATTATATTATATCTGGAATGAATGGTATAATTAAGATTTTCAGAAATCGTTTCTATTTTAAGCAATCAAAAAGCTTAATCAATAATAGTTAACTAATAGAATAATCTTATGTATTTTAAGCGTCAATTGAGTTTATAAATTTAAAATATTTGATGTTTTTTATTCGTTACATATGTATCCTTTAATGATGATATAAAAATCTAAAGCTGTCCAAGCTGGGACGGACAGCAAGCGTAGATAACCCGCCGTCGCCGTTAAGTATAGGAAAGACTTTTAATGAGGAAACTTTTAATACTGCCGAAGCGCATGGACAAAAGTAAGTAAAACGTTACAGTATATAAATTTATGTAGCGTATATTATTCGCACAAGGGATCGTGGGTGTCGGATATGCCGTATTGTAATATATCATGTTATTGCGCTTTGTAAATTTAGTCGTAAATTATTGTTTTAATTTAACATTATTTCAGATGTATTATAATTTGCATTTGTTTAACGTATAATTTATTGAACGTCAATCCGATATTATAACATCTGCTCCTATTTTCTTCACAACGGACTCTATTCGGCAGGTTGTCACGGCGATATATTTTGCGGGTACATGAGTATAAAACGTCGTCATTAATTGTCAATTAATGACGACGTTGAAAAAAATATTTTGTAAATATTATTTTAATGTCACTATAAGAAATAATAAATATGAAAAATATATTTATGCAGTATTTATATTTTATTCAATCTGAATAACAAAACTGTAACAAATTTTAATGTTTAAGCTCTCTAAGTAATGTTTAATTACTAAAGCATGTTCTTTTATTCCTTTTACTTTCACTAATATAAATACCGTTATCAGAGAATATATTATTTAAGGAATTTGTGAGTTTGTACAGAGTAGTAGAAAATTATCAAGTATAGACGAAAATGAATTTTACGACATTATTCTCAATAATAATCTGTTGTATATCATGCATCATGGGTATTTACTAGTTTGAATACATTTTTATGATAAAATACTTAATTATTTCAAGAACTTAATTATATCCTCGATTTGTATTATTCAGGATTGAGAGAACTTACATTCAAAAAAGAACATTGCCTTCTCTGTTGCGCTTGTAAGACATATTTTAAGCAATTTTCAATATCAATATAATCGGTTGCTAAGCAAGACATAATTTTACTAATTGAAACAATTATTTTCATAATAAAAATCAGATATTTCCGAAGAGAAGGCACTAACTTATACAAAAGTAGATCTAAATAGTGATCCAAGTAAGTAGAATAATTCACGTAAGTAAAATCTATAAATCCGTATTAAAGTTTTCCGTATGTTAGTCATTAAATTAAGGATTAATGTATAAAAATTACTATATTCTTAATCTGCAAGTATTTTATTCATGTGTAAAATAACTAAAAAATCAGTAAATAGTTTTTAACTTCTGTTTTGTAAAACTTTAGAAAACTAATCTATACTTAACTTGCGAAGAATAAGAATTGAATCTATTTTATAAATAAATAAAAATAATTTATAATTTTATTATTTGAGTCCATCATAATAAATATCAAATATTTTTATAACTATTTACTAGTCACATATAAATATTAAATTGATAACAGAGTAAAACAAGCTGAAACATATATCAGATCAATAATTATAATAAAATATTAAAAGTATTAGATTATATATTGCAGACGAAAATATTTTACCATTGCTGAATAAATCTGAGATATAATATAAGATTATATAATTAAGTCGAATAATATATTTCATCAGTTTCTCTATGATATAATATTTTTGTACTTATATGCATAGTATGAATATTTACAAAAGAATAATATTCTAAAAAGTAAATTGTATTCTAAAAAGTAAATCTAATTTTAATATTCATTTGAGACGTAGTGATTTAATATAAAACTTAAAATATTATTTTAAATTTAGAAAGGAAATTCCTTATGTAGTATATATAATAGTACTACTGATATAAATTTGTATTGATATGAGAAAACGCTTTCATTTTAGTTAAATCAAGAAACAGCAATGCTGAAAAAATTATCAAAATTAATTACAAAAGGAATTTATTGTTTTAGCTTATTATTTTTCAGTTTCATATTACCTTAAGCAATAAACTTGGTATTTTTTTAATATTTATTAAACGGTTCTTATAAAATATTGTCTTCATATCAATTTTGTTGTTAAAATATAGTTTCTTTGTAAAATTAGCGGTGGTATATAATTTATTCAAACAAGAGTGCGCACAGTCATGCGAGAAAAAATATTTAAGTAAGTAGAATAGCAATTATAAATCAATACATATATTTTTCAATATATTATAATAATTACTAAAAGGACTAACGTTTCACGTGTTTAGAATATGCATCAGAGCATTTGTGTATTATAGTGTTATTACAGTATTTCATTCTAAGATTTTTCTGAAATATTGAAAAATCTGATCGAAACGGCAAATTTGTACAAGAATAAAATGTTTCTGATGTTTTTGTTTATGATAATTACAGGATTGAATATAAATAAATGAAATATTCATTATAGATAATATAAAGAATCAAGAATAACAAAAAATGGAACATAAAAAAATTGCTCTTATAAAATAAGGGAGACTGTTGAAATGATCATTAAAAACCCTGTAGTTTGAGATAAATATTATATACGAAAAAATAATTATAAAAAAATCAGGTAACTGATTTATTATTAAAGCTTTAGAATAATAATTATACATTAACCTGCTAGAACATAAACATACGAATATCAGTATATCAGTGAGGCTACTCGCATGTGCGAATAAAAAAAAACTGACAGAGTGCTGAGGGCAATTAGAAATATAGCATCGGTGTTGTCACGTGATTTTATTGTTGCACCACGAGAAATAAAGTTTGGTGTTTGCACACCCGTCACCAAATACCGTAACGAACGAAAACGCTTCGGGATTCACACACAAAATTGAACGAAACTCAGGGAAATCCTACGTATAAACTATCACGAGAGGGTTTGAGTTGAAGGCACGATTCGACAGAATACATTGGCTACGTACACATCTAAAAGAATCTCAAGTACTAACGAAACAATAGGAAAAAGCATGGAATGCGTATCCTCAGTTGTCCTATGTTGTATTCTCTCCCTCAATTTGGACTAAGGAAAAACACGTGTAAATCTTTGTAATAAATATGTGTAAGTTCGCCAGGTCACTTCGCCGAAAGTACATGGGACTCTTAATAACAAGCGCATAAGAATCTGCTATGAAAATGAATCCACGTAAGATGAAGTGAACTATATACAAAACTAATAAACCGAAAAAGGAAGGACTTTTACTATGTCCTACCGCTGGAGGATGTAGCATGTGACACGAACAAGTTAGTGCACAGTGAAAACTTGATAAATTTTCCAAATATAAGGAAGGCCGAAGATCTAGTCTTATAAAAAAAAGTTATGCTATTATCTATTGATAAAAATAATAATATCTGTTTCATAAATTAATGGTATATCTTTTATACGAAATAGTTTTGATAAATTTTTGGATATTGAAAAAATAACAATACGATTAATGAATATTATTGTGGAACTTTTTGTGTGTTTAATTAAGAAACAATACATTTTACTAATAAGATTAAAAAGAAAGACAAATTCCTATTATAATATGTAAATAAAAAAATTTCATATTATGCAATAATTTTGTTCATCATATTCATCAAACAAATCACTTTAAGAACTTCAAAAAAAATTTTATCTAACTATATGATTACTACATAAGTATCATATACCAAAAGATGTAAAAGTTTTCATAAAGCACACAGAAGGATTGATAGCTGTATATATCATATTAGTATTTATGAGAAATCAATAACATTTTATACAATATATTTCACAAATAAATTATTTGTTATGTAGAATCGACACTGTACACACAGGTATCTAGATGTATTGACGGTTGCAATGGTAAGCTATACATTTATTTACTATGTAAAATGTACACTGCGTAATAATATTTGCATTTTATAATGTTGCTGATAATTTTACTCGTGTTCACGAACAAGGGTGTTGATGGCACCTTTTTGCATCTTTAATTCATGATATATTCCTTGAATAACATGATATATTACATTGCGACATATCCGACACCCACGATCACTTGTGCGAATAATATAGGCTACATAAATTTATATACTGTATATCAAATATCAAATATTTTAAATTTATAAACTCAATTAACGTTTAAAATACATAAGATTATTCTATTAGATAACTATTATTGGTTAAGCTTCTTGATTGCTTAAAATATGTCTTACTAGCGCAACACTGAAGGCAATGTTCTTTTCTGAATGTAAGTTCTCTCAATCCTGAATAATACAAATCGAGGATATAATTAAGTTCTTGAAATAATTAAGTATTTTATCATAAAAATGTATTCAAACTAGTAAATACCCATGATGCATGATATACAACAGATTATTATTGAGAATAATGTCGTAAAATTCATTTTCGTCTATACTTGATAATTTTCTACTACTCTGTACAAACTCACAAATTCCTTAAATAATATATTCTCTGATAACGGTATTTATATTAGTGAAAGTAAAAGGAATAAAAGAACATGCTTTAGTAATTAAACATTACTTAGAGAGCTTAAACATTAAAATTTGTTACAGTTTTGTTATTCAGATTGAATAAAATATAAATACTGCATAAATATATTTTTCATATTTATTATTTCTTATAGTGACATTAAAATAATATTTACAAAATATTTTTTTCAACGTCGTCATTAATTGACAATTAATGACGACGTTTTATACTCATGTACCCGCAAAATATATCGCCGTGACAACCTGCCGAATAGAGTCCGTTGTGAAGAAAATAGGAGCAGATGTTATAATATCGGATTGACGTTCAATAAATTATACGTTAAACAAATGCAAATTATAATACATCTGAAATAATGTTAAATTAAAACAATAATTTACGACTAAATTTACAAAGCGCAATAACATGATATATTACAATACGGCATATCCGACACCCACGATCCCTTGTGCGAATAATATACGCTACATAAATTTATATACTGTAACGTTTTACTTACTTTTGTCCATGCGCTTCGGCAGTATTAAAAGTTTCCTCATTAAAAGTCTTTCCTATACTTAACGGCGACGGCGGGTTATCTACGCTTGCTGTCCGTCCCAGCTTGGACAGCTTTAGATTTTTATATCATCATTAAAGGATACATATGTAACGAATAAAAAACATCAAATATTTTAAATTTATAAACTCAATTGACGCTTAAAATACATAAGATTATTCTATTAGTTAACTATTATTGATTAAGCTTTTTGATTGCTTAAAATAGAAACGATTTCTGAAAATCTTAATTATACCATTCATTCCAGATATAATATAATTCCAGATATTTAATAAAATTGAATTTTTTGTATAATAAAAATCATTGTTTGAGAGTTTAGATATTCATCTGCCATTTCATTATATGTAGCTATTCATGAAGTATGCAGAGGTGGTTGTATAGAATCATGTAACAACATATTCCTTAAAAGTAAGTTGAAATTTAGAGATAATTTTACCATATTTGCTCGTACGGAAATTTAGCAGATTTTATTATAGATATAAAAAATTAAATTTGTTTAGGAAGACCTCGAACTCCTAATCCGCACGGTGTACAATCAGGAAAAATTCAAAAGAGGGTTACGCAGCAATAACGAGAAAAAATACTAAAAGAAAAATCATGCTATTCTTATTTTTAACATGTAATGTTAATACATTGTAATTTATTTTCAGAATAATAACTAATAATTAAATTTAAAAAGTTGACGTACATATCTAAAGAAATATCTAATTTAAAGATCTCCTGTTAAATATTTCTAAACAATATATATAAAGTGGTATAGTTTTTATCGTATTGATAGTCTTCCTGGATATGGACGAAATAATTTATATCGTTTTGGTATTGCTACAATTGACCAGTGTACGATGTCATAAAACCAATCTTTTACATTTGAAGCAAACGAATCAATATATGTAAGTAGATATACCTGCGAATTATGAGACGAAGATCAGAGGTAAGGTCTTCAATGATTATGTTGATACCGCGACTTTGTTTATATTACATATATCATAAAGATTGTTTATTGAATAACTTTCACCGGAACTAAAAGAACGTACTATCGATAAACAAATATTTGAGAAAATTAGCTGATTTATTATGCGCAAAATTTAAGAATCTTTCACAATCTGTGCTATACCATCACACAAACAGTGGATTATAATAGATATAATAGTAAATCTTAAAAAATAAGAAGTACAAAAGCTGATGAAGGAGGGTCATACTCTGACATACATTGTCGCGCCCAGGACGCCTACGACGTGTAATTTTCGTTAAAAATCCCTCGAGCTCGTGCACAAGAAAGACCTCGAGCTGTACGATTCGTGTGGATGCCGGTACGAGCTGGCGCCGGTGCTTATTTTTGGGCGAGTTGGCGAGAGGGGGAATCAGGTGACGGGGCCGGGAAAGTTCGCCCAAATAACGCCACCGAATTTCCCGGAATTCGCTGCACAGGGAAGTTACGCACCTATTGGGCCCGGCGGCACTGGAGGGGCATCCCGAGCATCAATTGGCGTGGCGTTGCACTGCGCCGAAGAAGAAGAGGAAAAGAAATTCAGAAGAAGAGGAGCTTCGGAGTTCTCGAGTTCTCGACCAGGACCGAACGAGAATTACTATTGTAACATAAAAGTAGAACACAATGTAACACGATATAACTTATAGAAATAATAGTACTTCAACTAATCGTTAGCTTCATGTTATGAAAATCAATTACAAAATACGGAAATGTAGATTCTTTGGACATTAATGTTGCATTAATTAGAATCCCGATTGACCGTAACAGGATTCTTCCAATAATAGAGGAGAGGCAGATGAGTATCGAGAAAATACAACGCACAATAATTTATACGACTAATAAAGAATCATGGTATCTTTCATTAGCTGCGATTATAAACGAATCCAATAATCGTTAGCTCTCGTTTCATAGCCTTAAAAATAGATAAATATATTAACAAATTAAAATGATCCCAAAAAATATCAATGTCCGAAGCAATAATGCTAAATCTGTATTTAAATTTCGTATTATATATACTTATATATACTTAAATATTTTCAATAAGACATACAGTAATTATAAAATTATAGAATCCTTTTGTCTTACATCGTTAAATATAGTATTCAAATAATGACATTGAAATAAAGAATAAAAAAATATTTTTCTCAACGACGTCAGTAATGAACTTTTGAAAAAACAAAACTATTACCGAAATTATCGTTGAAGCTCAAAATAGTATTAAGAAATGTTTAACTACCAAAGCATGTTATTTTAATCCTTCTACAATCGTTAATATAAGTACCTTTACCGAGAATGTGTTATTTAGTGAGTTCGTATAGGGTAATGCTAAGAACAATATCAAGGATTGATGAACATGAATTTTACAATAATTATCTCAATTTTATTAATCTATTATAAATTGATTATCGAGGGTATTTATATGTTTAAATATTTTTCTGAGAAAAAAAATTTAATCTTTTGTACAATTTGTATTATTCAGGAGCACAAACACTTACTTTTACAAAAGAATACTTAATTCTTAATTATTGATATTTTATTTGGGGTTATCTAATTATTAATAATACTATTTGTGTTCTTTTACTAACAGATTCATCCTTATCAGAAGGATCTAGTGATTCAACCTCTTATTTTATACACAAAATAAGATAATAATGAAACTTATTATAAACAAACAGATGTTGCGGCTTTTAAGAGTACATGTAGACGACTAATTCATACAATAGTCTATAAATATAATATTTATTGATATTTCAACAAAAAAATCAGAAAGTTGCAGTGTCCAGGAACAAGATACAGGAATAATGATAAAAAATCTTGAAAAGATATTAAGCAATATTGCGAAAAACATCCGCAAATAAACGCTTCCAATACGCTACCGATAAGTATACGCGTCTACCACATGATTGTTTAACAATATCATGTAATTAGGATTCAACAAATTTTTATCGATTCATTACATTACTGATGTAACTATCAATAAATAAACAGGTTTTGAAGAAAAAATGAGATTCTCGTCGTATTTAAAATATTGTTTAAATGGCTCCGTACGTATATGTCTACCGTATCAAGCAGAAGTTTATTGTTAATAAAAATGTGTTCCCGAGGCATTCGACAACTTTTTATTAATGAATAGCGTTGATCATATCAAAATGTTAAAGTGCGATAGAGAATCAGTTAAAACGTTAAGTTTAAATTCTTATATTTGTATATTTTTTCTTATTTTAAAATATTAATGATGTTTTTAACTAAATGAGTAGTAAAATAAGTAATTTTAACTAATTTTTTTTTAAACTATTAATTGTCTATTATTATCCTAAAACTATTATTCTAAAACGTTTTAGATTGTATCTAGATTAAAAAGATGAATTAGATTAACGCTTAATTTTGCTAAATGAATGATTCTTAATTGGAATATTAACTTATCTCGGTCATGATTTTTTACATTTTCCTACTAGAAATCTATGAGAGAAAATAAATAAATATCACGAAGCAACCAATAATTAAATATGAAAGTAGTTCATTCAAATTGTCATTAGTAAAGTTAACTCTTAAAACGTTAAAATCAGTTACCCTTACATTATGTTTTTCTTATGATCTTCTGCGAGTACTCTTAATCGCCGCAACTTCTGCTTGTTTATAATAAGTTTCTATGTGCAATAAAATTGCACATCCCCTAATAAGGGTTATTTTTTGGGTGCTTTTAGAGTTATATCGTTTTATTGTTACTACTGCATGTAGTTTACGCAGTTCTTTAAAAGAAATTTTAAGTTTTAAAGAATTTTATTTTATGTTGGAGTTCCAATGTTGGAAACATCAGACTCATCATAATAAAACGTGTCGTGATTCATGATTCTATGTTCTGCAGAAAATGTACATTTCTCTACACAAATATAAATTTGTGTAAACACTTCGTTATAAAAATATGTACAATCATACTGTTATTTAACAAGTAAAATCATTGTTTTTTTTATTACGTAGTTTTCATTTTTTATATCCATATTAATATACTATGCATATTAATATACATTTAAAATTTTGATGATACTGCAATATATTACAATATTTTACAATAATTCTTCCTGTACTTTGGTCATACGTACAGAGCATCGGCTTATTTAACTAACAAGCTGCTCCTGATATTAGTCAGGCGGATCGAGACTTGATTTAATCAGAAAGTTTTAACTTCGTGTTTAACTTTACCTCAAGTAAATATAAAAAACTAAAAGGATCGTTAGAATGTCTCATAATTGGAATATAGGATATAAACAAAGATAACGAAGTTCTGTTTTAAAATCTCCTTTATGATACATGCGATATAAAACTCGCTATTCATAAATTATTTTTTTCAAATAATGGAATTCAACTTACAAATATTGATTCGTCATTAAGTACAAGTCGGATGTTCAATCACTAATTCGATATTACGATCTTGGAATGTGCATCGACTATTGAACACTGACTGACGCGTCTACTCATGTTAGTCCTGTGCATAATCTCAGTAACAGTTATTTTATTGCGGATAAAGATATGAATCACCTATCAAATCGAAATTTCAAATGCTGCTTTTATTCGGAACAAAAGATGTATGCACAGGGGGTTTTCAGAGAGTCGAACTTGAGGAAGCGGAAGGAACAGGGACTGCTACCCAGAACTCAAAAGTGGATTCCAACTCTTCTCACTCTCTCTCTCTCTCTCTCTCGCTCTCTCTCCCTCACTTTTTCTCTCTCTGCACGTCGAAACTTCGAATATATCTCGAAAACTAGTGTGGCACATATGCTTACCTTTATGACTCATAATATAAACAAAGTCACGGTATCAATATAATCATTGAGGACCTTAACTCTGATCTTTGTCACATAATGTGCATGTAAGTCTACTTACATATATTGATTCGTTTGCTTCTACTTGAAAGTGTGAATATTTTTTATTAGTCAAATTCAATGATATTTATTTACTTTGAAATTCATCTCTGCCTTATTTACTGTTTTTGCATCTCCCTTGTACTTTTCTGGAAGGATCAGATTAATTTTCTATATAAGTCAACAATTTATTTCCTGTATACGAATAGAAGAGTGTTGAATATGTAATAACAAACTGATGCATGTATTCTATCCAATTAGACAAAGGAGAAAAAGGGAGGTAGCTGGTACTATTAGCAAGGATTCAGCAATGACTTTAAACTTCTCTCTCCACAACATCCCAGCTTCGGCTTTATCTCGAACACGGACCGTTGTTGCTCCTCCTGAGGAAACGATCGTTAATCATATTTCTTTGATTAGTTTTTCTCCTTCATTAACTATTTCGCCTTTGTTAGGTAGCAATACCAAAGCGATATGATCTATTTCGTACATGTCCAGGTGGACTATCAATACGATAAAAGCTATACCGCCTTTATATATATTGTTTAGAAATATTTAACATGAAGATCTTTAAATTAGATATTTCTTTAGATATGTACTTCAACTTTTTAAATTTAATTATTAGTATTTATTCTGAAAATAAATTACAATGTCTTAACATTATATGTTAAAAAACAGAATAGCATGATTTTTCGTTTAGTAATTTTTTTCGTTATTCCTGCCTAACCCGCTTTTGAATTCTTCCATGTTGTATACCATACGGTAGAGGAGTTCGAGGTTTTCCTAAAAAAATTTAATTTTTTATATCTATAGTAAAATCTGCTAAATTTCCATTCGAGCAAATATGGTAAAATTATCTTTAAATTTGGACTTACTTTTCTCGAACATGGTGTTACATGCTTCTATACAACCAGCTCTGCATACTTCATGAATACCTATATATAATAGAATGACAGATGAACAACGAAATTCTCTAACAGGGATTTTATTATAAAAACATTAAATTTTATAAAATATCTGGAATTATATTATATGTTCATTACATTTTCAATTAAAGACCAATTATGGGTTTGATTCCTTAATTATCATCTAATATTATGATTCGTTCGTATAATTACTAAAAACCAGATGTTAATACGATTTGCGAACTTTCTCCTGAGGTATTGATGATTAAATATGTCCATCTGAGTTTATTGTTAAATAAGTCCATCTATTATTCTTTTGTTATAATAAGTAATTGTATAGCTTACCTTTGCAACCTTCAATACATGTAGTTATCTGTCTGTACATTCGCGATTCTACATAACAAAGAATAATTTATTATAATGATAATTTTAAATAAAATTATAATCAAAGAAAAAAGAAAATACATTTAAAATAGTTAACATAGCAGTTAGAACCGAATTATTGTTTTGAGATTTACATGTACTTTCAGTTACATATAGATTTTTTAAAAATTTTAAATGAATCTTATAATGAAATACTGTAAAGACAGAATAACACCCAAAAGAATTTATATATTATGTAAATAAATGAATTTGTATGTTAGTCCATCTAATAATAATTATAATATATTGAAGAATACGTGTATTGATTTATAAATTATATTCTACTTACTTGAATATTTTTTCACGCATGAATGTTTGCATTTTTCCTTGAACTTCGTATATGTCACATCTAATTTTGAAAAAGCACTATATGTTAAAAATAATTTTGATATAAAATCAATGGTTTATAAGAACCATTTAAAAAATATTCAATAAATGCCAAGTTTATTGTTTAATTTAGTACAAAGCTGTAAAAAACAAATTTCATTTATAATTTTTTTAATTCATATAATATTAGCTTTCCTGTTTCTTGTATTAATTAAAAAACTAAAGTTTTTCTATACAATTAGATACTAATATCAGTTGCATTATTATCCGTACTTTCGAATGAATTTACTTTTTAACTCTAAATTAATGTTTTGTGATAAATATGAAATAAATACGTCGCAACTGAATATTAAAAATAGATTACGATCTATTTTTTCGAATATTATTCTTTTATTACGTACCTCTCACATTATTCATGTAAGTACAATAAATATTATAATCATAGAAATACTCATGAAAAATATTCCTCTTATTAGTATAATCAATAAATTATATCTCAGATTTGTTCAGCAAACGTAATATATTTTCGACTGTAATGTTTACTCTAATACTTTCAAAATTATAATTCATGATATAACTTTCAGCTTGTTTTACGATGTTATTAATTTAATATTTATATGTGAATAGTAAAGTATTATAAACATATTGGACATTTTTTATGATTGACTCAAATAATAAAATTACAAATTATTTTTATGTACCTATAATATGTATTTAATTCTTATTCTTCACAAGTTAAATAAGGTTTATTCTTCAGAAGTACTGACAAAACAAAAGTTAAAAAAATTTATTGATATTCTGTTTATTTTAACGTTAATTATATATTTGAGGATTAGTAAATTACTATATTAAATTATATACTAAATTATAAATTCAATTATATATTAAATTATATATTAAATTCTTTACTTCAATCCTTTTTTTAATAACTACAATACGGTAGACTTTAATATGAATTTATAGATTTTACTTACGTGGATTATTCTACTTACTTGGATCAGTATTTATATCTACTCTTGTATAATTTAGTGCCGTCGCTTCGGAAATATCTGATTTTTATTATGAAAAAATATGTTTTATTCCCAAATTTGAAATAAAAACAAATATTTTGTCCGGAGCATTTTAAAAATAAATAATATGTACCTCATCATTTTATCTCATAACGAATTAAAAAGTTAAGTTTACATTAGTTCGTGTTATTATTACTAATAATTAAAATATCATCTTTTCTTTTTAGATAACGTATGTTTATAAACTCGATCGAAATGTACTATTTCTTACATTAAATAATGGACATACTATATAATCTTAACAAGCGTTTCATTGATATTGTAAAGGTACTGCATAAAAATAAAATTTTCTATAAAGAAAAAACAATAATATAAGAACAATCATAAAGGATGTTTAGAAAAATGTAATAAAATGTAATAGAATAATAGAAAACTACTATTTTTCATTTGGAGAAAATGGTGTAAAATATATGATCTACTTCATGAACTAATAATCGGAAATTCCGTGCAACGTATTTATATTTATATTATTCTCGATAAGTGTTCTCAAATTATCGCTTTTAATAACTAAACTAATAACTAAAAAATAACTAATTAAAAAATAAAATTTTAACATTAGTCATTTCATTAACATAAAAAAATTGATTGCTGCAAGATCTATTTATTTATAATGAAGAATATACAATTAAATTTGCAAAAAAATTAATAAATGTATATTAATTTAATAAGCATTTATATTATTTTAATATTGTATAAAATTAAAGTAATATGGAAACAATTATTACAACAACTTATTCATTTAATAGAATTTGTTGAATTATATTGAAAGAGCTTTTTACCGTTCAGATAAAATAGTATAAAAAAGTAAAAGAATACTAATTGGTATAATTATGTATTATTTAGCAAATTATAATATTTATATAAAATATTGATTAAAATATGTCTTACTTTCGCAACAATCTAAACATTGTTCTCTCGTAAATGTAAGTTCTCTCGCACCTGAATAATACAAAACGTGGATATAATTATTTGAAATATTTAATTATTTTTTCATAAAAATATAGTCAATCATATAGATACCCATTATGCATAATAGATAACATATTAGTAATATAAATGTTCTAAAATTCATTTCCGTTAAAAGTTGATATGTTTTTAGTACTACTCTATACAAACTCTCAAATTAAATAAATAATATTTAGTTTGGGATCGGTATTTATATTAGTGAAAGTAAAACGATCTAGATGACATGCATTTATAGTTAAGCTTTATTTTAATATTCTTAATCATCTTAAACGTTATATTTTGTAACAGTTTTATTATTCATTTCTCAATTAATGACGTTTTTGAAAAAAATACTTTTTAAATATTATTTTAATGTCAATATAAGAAATCATAAATCTGAAAAATATATTTATGTATTATTTTTATTTAATTCGGTCTCAACGGCTATTAAGTAGAATTACATTATATATTAAATAATATCAGTATTTATCACACATTTAATTTAGGATATATTATGAATTGTCACAATAAATACCTGATATCATGATTCATGGTTCTATATTCTATACAAAGTAGACGTTTCTCATTGTGTATACACTTCATTAAAAAATACGTACAATCATACTGTTATTTAACTAATATAATTTTTGTTCAATTTTATTATTGAATAGTCATCTTTTTTATACAAATATTTATATAGATGCTCTTAATATTATAAACAAATATATTACTATATACATACATTATATATTATAAAAATGTAATAGTTCTATTTTTCATAATTCAAACATATTCAATGAATGAGTGAATGCTGCCCTTTTGATGGATTAGCTTTAGAATGTTCTAAACAAATATAATTATTTACTGTTACATCGTGATCAGTAAAATTGAAATAAATACATAACTATCTAAGTATTTTTATTATTTAACTTACTTCTCGGGAATATAGTATAACATGACTCCACACAACCACTTCTGCATAATTCATGAATGTCTATATGTAATTATAGAAGAGATTAATTTGTTAAGTTTAAAATAAGATATTTTTTTAATGAACATTTGAATTTATAATATCATTTGTACTACATTTCTGTTTTTATTGTGTTTTCAAAGAATCGTTTCTTTTTGTTACAATGAATAGAATTTGATAATAGTTTTAGGTAATAAAATAAGTTGATGTGTTTAAAATAAGTGCTATTTTTTATTTATTAAATGTGCATCATTCGATAGATGAAATCATATTTGTGAGGAATATATTTAAGTTTATTTTTATTTAATTTACTCTCAACAGCTAATAGGTAGAAATTTAAAATATATTATATTATGTCGATATATTTCATATATTCAATTAATAATAAATTATGGAAATGACTCAATAAATATTTTCTATTGCCACGATTCGAACATATAAGTTCTGTACAAAGTTCAAGTTTCTCATTGTGCAAACACATAATACGAAATATGTATTACTACTCTAATATGTATTTAACATATGGTCTATTTTATTATTAACTTTAGCCCTTATTGATATAATAATTTTTATATAAGCTTTAAGAATTATTGTAGGACTAATTTTACGAACAAATTGAAATTGTAAAATAAATTGTATTAGACGTCATTGTCTTTTTACAATACATAAATTTGTATCTTACCTCTACAGCCACTAATGCATCTCTCTCTATTTTGGTATATTATCGATTCTACATTACAAAAATTAATTAGTGAATTTATTTATATTTAAATAGTATATACGCAAATTTAATAATTACGTTTACTGATTCTTAGGTGCTCTCTACAATTACTTTTATAACTTTTATAACTTTATACTTTTATAACTTTAGTAATATGAAAATTAAGTAATAATCATATTGTCACATGTAGAAATGAAAGGTCTAACTTTGCGATGATCACAATGAAAACAATAAGAACATACACTTGATATATTTACTGTTACATTTTGATTCTTTAATATTTCTGAGAAATCATGTTATAATACTGTAATGACACAACAACGCACGAATGCATTATGAAACAATAAAATGTGTCAGTCCTTTTATATATTATTAAAATATATTTATCCGTGTAAGTATTGATTTGTAAATTTCATTTTACTTACTTGAGTATTTTTTTTCGCATGAATGTTTGCAATGAGCCTTGAGTGAAAGATATCTGATCTCTAATTTTGAAAGCAAATATATTTTGAAATTAATTCTGATATAAAACCAATATATTATAAGATGCAGTTTGAAAAAGCTAAAAAACTACCTAAATTCTTATTTAATTTTATACAAATCTGTTCAAATAGTTTTCGTACGAAAATACTTTTAATAATTCAATTTTAGCTTTTCCTATTTTTATATTAATCTAAGAAGATGAAATGTATTCGAACAAAAAAACTATATCAGTGGTTATTTTCTAAACTATTCATTTATTTTTCTTTATAAATCTTAATGATTACTATTATTATATTGTTTCAAGACAAGTATTTAATGAATAAGTCGCAAATGTATATTAGAAATAAATAACAATATACTTTTCGGTATATTGAACTATTTATGTACCCCATTTTATTCACATATCTATAATAAATATTACTATAATAGAAATAATGATGTAAAATGTTTTCGACAAATTTTACAAAGAATAAATTATATTTTAGATTTTTTCTGTAATCATAATACATTTTTCACTGAAATATTAATTATAATACTTTTATAATTGTAATTAAAATTATACTATAATAATTGATTTTATTTCTTTCAATCTATTTTACTCCATTATAATTTTTGCAGTTTTTAGATATGAGCACTAAAGATTCAAGAAAATGATGGAGCTTAATTATTAATTCACTCAAATAAGAAAAATGTTAATGTTTTCGAAGGTGTATAATAAACAATATAATTCACTTACTTCGTGAGAGAAGTAAACTTAAATCTACTCTCGTTAACCTGGAAAACATTTATAAGGCAAAGATTAAGTAAAACATTTGCTGTTATTTTACCTACTCAAGAATTAATAAAAGAAAATTGTACATTAAAAATATTTCACTAGCTTTTTTCTAAAAATGAATAATAATGTTCATGAAAATCGTTTATACGTACAATTTTGATCAGCAGATTATATTCAACAGATGTTAATATATTTATTATAACTTCTAAGATAGAGCTTATTGGAGTATTTTATGTTTGCATAAGTTTACGCAAATACCGTCTATAGAATAATAGACGAAAAAAATTCAATCCTGAATATAATATACAATTTCTGGAAGAATCTAAGCGTAAAGAAATAAATTTTATTTTACTTACGTGGATTTTCATTAAGATCTATTTTTGAATAGTTTTGTGCCGTCACTTCGGAAATATCTGATATTGAAAATGGAAAATATGTTATATATATAATTGTGAATAAAAGACAACACGTTAAAAGAACTACTTATATTGAACAAATATCTCTTCATGTTAAGTATATAAGTTAAGTATAATTAAGTAATGAATTAAAATGTCATGTAACTAATTAGGTTGTTGCTCTTATTACAAATAATTATCATCAAGGAAAAATTAACTGTTACAAGCTTCTAAATTGAAATTTGAAATGACAGTTTTCGCGGTTCATATAAAATAGTATAAAAACTAAAAGTATAATATCTGATAAAATTATGTATTTTTAGCGATTTGTTATAGTCATATAAAATATTGATTAAAATATGTCTTACTTTCGCAACATTCAAGACATCGTTCTTTTGTAAATGTAAGTTCTTGTAATCCTGAATGATACAAAAATGGTAACGATTAAGATATCTTTCTTAAAAAAATATTTAAACATATAAATACCCTCGATAAACAATTTACAGTAGATTAAAAAGAATGAGAAAAATATTGTAAAATTCATTTTCATCAATACTTGATATCGTTTTTGGCATTACACTAAACAAACTTGCAAACTCATTAAATAACTCATTCTTCGGTAACGATATTTATATTAGTCATAGTAGAACGATTAAAATAATATGCTGTAGTTAAACATTTTTTGAATACATTTATTCAGCCTAAACGATTATACTGGTAACGTTTTTGTTTTTTCAAATGTTTCTAATGACGACTTTGATAAAGATATTCTTTTAAATATAATTTCACTATCAATCTTTGAATAATGTATTTAATAATGAAATATAAATATCTTTTATATTATATTACAAAATTAAACTAAAGATTTAGCATGATTGCTTCGAATATGGATATTTTTTTTGGATCATTGAAATGTGTAAAATAATATATTTATCTATTTTTAACGCTGTGAAACAAGAGCTAACGATTGTTTGATTCGTTTATAATCATAGTCTATAATATATACCACGATTCTTATTATTCGTTTAAATTATTTTGTGGAGAATTTTTTCGAAACTCATCTGTCTATCCTAATTAAAAATTGAATTATTGGAAGAACCCTGTTATGGTCAGTCGGGATTCTATTTAATGCAGCATTAATGTCGAAAGAATCTACATTTTTGCATTATGTAATGATTTTGACATCAACAAGCTAACGACTATTTAAAGTCACATTTTTTCTAAAAGTTATATTTAAATCCGAACTGTGTTTTGTATTAGTTGTATTATATTACGCGTATACTATAACTATCATATGTATAATGTCTCAGCTATATATGCCAAGTAACTATTCATGTCAACATGACCCTCAAAACATGACCCTCCTGCATCAGCATTTGAACTTCTTATTTTTTAAGCTTTCCTACGATATCTGATCCTGTTTGTATGATGGTATAGCATAAATTAAGTTAGATTCTTAAATTTCGCGTTCAATAAATTTGCTAATTTTTTCAAATATAATTTTTATCGATGGTACGTTCTTATAATTCAGGTACGAGTTATTCGAGAAACACAGTATTACGTAATATAAAAGACGTGAGATCAACATAATCATTGAAGACCTCACCTCTGCTCCTTGTTACATAAATGCCCATGTAAATCTACGTACATATATGTATTCGTTCGTTTTTACTTTAAAGTGTGTATAATTTTCATTACTACCAAATTCAATGATATTCATTTATTTTAAAATTTATCTCTGCCTCGTTTAATTTTTTTGCATCTCCCTTTGTACTTTTCTGGAAGGATCAGATTAATTTTCTATATAAGTAAAAAAAGAGGTCTTTGTTTATAATTCCTATTCTTTTCCGGTATACATATTCAAGTATGTTAAGAAACTGTTATCTATTTTTTGAAATTTTATTTAAGGGTACCACTAGGAAATGGTAAAGGATTGGTTTTATGACATCGTACTCTGGTCATTCGTACAGGACTTGTTTTGTATATTTTACAGTAAGCGATTAAATTGCATTAATTTCAATCGCATTAATTTAGTCCACCTACTAAAAAACATATCGGCGCACTAACTTATTTCTTATTTTCTCCTTTTGGTGAAATATAGTGGGAAAAGGAAAAATTGCAGATATGAAAGGGAAAGGTTTTCCGTTCAAACGATATGGCCATGATTTCTCAACCAGGGTTTGACGACGGTTGGGCTCATCGTCTTCGGAGGGAAGATTTGTACTCCGACTTGATTCCGCTGCTCCAATTTGGTACATGAAGAAGAACGTACGGATGCCAATTAGTCGGTATGGAAGAAGCGCAAGTAGCAGATACCATTAACAAGGATTCAGCATCGGCTTTAAACTTCTCGCTACACAACATCAAACCATTGGCTTTATCTCGAAAGCGATTGTGAGATCGGTGCTGTTCTTCCTGACGGAATGATCGTCCATTGCAATTCTTTGATTAGTTTTTCTCTTTCACTGATTTTTTTTGCCTGTTTTCAATTATAAATACCAAAGCGATATTCGTCCTTGTCCAAGCAAATTATCAAAACGATTGAAAGATCTTCCGCCGTTATATTTATTGTTCAGAAATATTTGAAATAAAATTCTTAAAATTACCTATTTTTTGAGATGATGTAATTTAATTATAGCAATTATTTGTTTTTATTTTGATGAATAATTTATAGTGTATTCTTATATTATGTATAAAAAATAGATTAGTATTTTTTCTCGTTATAACTGCGTAACTGTCTTTGGGAACTTTCCTAAATATATACTTCCGGGTATAGGAGTTTGACGAATTCCTAAATAAATTTAATTATTAATATTTACAATGTAATCTGCTAAATTTCCATATCAGCAAGTATGGTAGAATTATCTTTAAATTTCAACTTACTTTTATGGAATATGGTGTTACATGAGTCTATACAACCACTTCTGTATACTTCATGGATAGCTACATATAATAGAATGACCGATGAATAACTAAATCCTCAAACAAGAATTTTTATAAAACGAAAAATTCAATATTATTAAATTTCTGGAATTATGTAGTTGGTATTATTATCCTTTTAATAAATCTTTTCTATTTAATTAATTGCAAAACATAAACAATAGTATTTAATAGAATAATCTTATGTATTTAAAATGTCGATTGAGTTTATAAATTTTGAATATAAAATTTGAAAAAATAAAATATAATTTGTATTTATTCACTCTCAATTGCTAATAATCAGGATTTATAAATATATTATATAATATAAATCTTTACTATAATTTCAATTTATGGCAAATTATAGTAATGATTCCTGGAATATCACGTTATGATTCGTAGGTGTAAATTCAATGTAATATATTCATACTAATGTTCATCATGCATAATTTTTGGCTTATTTTATTATTTATCCTTCACTCATTTTTATTCAATATTTTATATAGATGCTATTGGAGAATCACTTTCATCGTTTTCCGTTTTCTATTTTAAATTCGGCATTTATGGTAATTCTATCCAAAGATAGCAGAAGTAGTGACCTCACCCTAAAAACCAGATAATGACGCAATTCGTAAGCTTTCTCCTAAGTTATTAGTAATTCGATGTGTTTATCTAATTCCGCGGAGAAGCGTTCCCCTGGATGACGCGATTCACGCAAGTATCTATCTCGAGAAGCAGATGCATAACGCTGCAAGAGATCGGGACTATCATTGTTAATATATATGTGTTTATTTAAAATGATTGCATTGCGTATGAATTAAGGTAGTGTATGTTATTCGTATGGTGATCGTGTATGTTGGACATGTTGGTAGTGTCATGTATCATTTTATTATGTATTGTAAACTTTCTTGCAACAATTAGAATTTTGATTTAACATTATTTCAAATGTATTATATTTTGTATTTGTACCGCCATGCGGTCTAGTTTCATGAGAACACTGATGTCCTATCATGGAACCCAACCGAAACAAGAAACGTAGGTGTTATAACAAGAAATCAGAGGGAAATTTCGGATATAAAAGAAATTGATAATAAAAGAAATATATCGAAAAAACAATATCCTCCAACGCAAAAATTAGAAACTAATGAAAGTAGCAATAATGGAAATTCTAGTGAGGAAGATGAAGCAGACAATGATAACGATTTTGAGAAAAAAATCGATGTTCCAACCCAATAACGAACAACATTATTGAAACTAAGGAAATTCTGCATTTTCGACAGAGCCATATAGGATATTTTGTTTCCACTAGCGGTGATCCTTGTGATGATGGAGCAAAAGGCACCTCAAAGTAAATAAAATCTCCGGTAAACATAACTTACAAATTGGGGAGGTTGCTGAAACCAAGAATAGATGTAACAGATACCTCATAAGCATTTCCATTTGGAAAGAGGTACGCGAATCATTACTAATCACTAAGGACTATAAATAAAAAAGTTTAAATAAACTTCTAGATTTAATATATAATAAAAATCTTTTAGAAATAAGCATTGCACTCAGCAAATACATAGAAAACATTGAATGATGTGACAATTTAGACTTGATAAAACAAGTGTTTTATAATACTCGAATTAAAATAATAATATGCAAAGGTATGCTAGAATACGTACCCGACAATAAGCGTGAAAAAATTTTTATAGAATTACATAAATCTTCGATATTACTACTCCAAAATTGTTACTAGGGAAATTTGAATCATGATATAAATCGCCGCATCCGACAATGCATACAATGCAAATTAAAGAAAACTTGTACGTCTAAAGACCCGCCAACCAATGGTTATTACTGATACACCAGGTAATACTTTTGAAAAGATCGCCATGAATATCGTGGGACCATTACCCATTACCACAAACGAAAACGAATATATTCTGACAATTCAAGATCAATTGTCGAAATTCTGTCTAGCTGTATCCTTGCTAAATGCAACTGCCATCACATCATATCGCCGATGCTTTTATAAAAAAATGTATTTGTATTTTCGGATCATAAAAAATTATACTGACTGATCAGGGAAGAAACTGTCTAAGTGAACTTATTAAAAGGATATCAAAAAGATTTAGAATTTAACAAATATGAACAACAGTATTATTCCCTCAATCAAATGGTTCACCAGACGCTCCCAACATGCACTAACCAAATTTCTGAAATAATATAAAACGAAAAACATCGAATGGGACAATTGGGTAGACATCGCTATATTAAATTATAACACCTATATCCAAGAAAGCACAAGACTTACACCGTAAGAGGTCATCTTTGGATGACTAGCAAAGCTGACATCAAACGAACCATTGAAGGACAAAGATTTATTACCTACATATAAAAATTACGTGAAACGATTAGTCACACGACTAAACGGATTAAAAAAATTAACATATGAAAATTTGTTAAGGTCAAAATGTTAATAAAAAAATACTATGATAAGAAATTAAATAAAAAAAATTTTAAAGTAGAGGATTATGTATTTTTATTAAAGGGAGCACAACCAGGAAAATTCAGAAACCAATATAGAGGTCCATATCAAATTTTAGAAATTGTAGGTCCAGCTAATATTAAAATTCAAGTAAATAAAAATACTAAAATAGTGCTTGCAAATAGACTTAGAATATATTATATTACCCTTGCTAGGAATAAAAGAGGAGGGAAATCAGAAGATGAATAATCCTTTATTTTCTGATTTCAGCAAAAGACTAAATAATATAGAGATAATAGTAATCTTCCTCGTGTTTGTCCTGTTCGCCATAGTCTTCATAGGCTACAATTGTGGAGAACGTTCATTAAATATAACTACCATGTTTTAACTTGATGTTGAAAAATGTGACATAAACTTGAAACAACCAATTGTACGTCAGCAATATGCTTAGCTCCTCCAGATTAACGAATATTTAGAAACTGAAGTCGTGCAATGTAAAGTGAAAATTCACAGAACCGTGTACCACTGCGGAATGTTTTCCCACACTTCCATAATTTAACATGGAAAAGCCGAGTATATCGCTGATATTCCTAGACAAAATGTTAGGAATTATATAATTACGGAATATTGTGTTTGGGGAACCACGTCATAAGTGGCATTCTGTCAAACCGCACCACTGTACAATCAATGGTATTTACTGGGCATATTGGTTCTACTAAATATTGTAAAGGAGCTTCATATCTAGAACCCTATGATTACTGGGAATCAGTAAAAGCTTAGGAGAGTATCGAAGTATTAACAACATCACATAGGGCAAAGTAAGTCCTGTGAACAATAGGATACACTTGAAGTCATGAACGGTATGCGCCATCTTGGCACCAGCAGTCGTGGTCGCCCTTGGTCGTAACGATCATGATGCTGCTCTTAGAAGTCTCGGACGAAGTCTTTGAGTTTTTGCTTGCGCTCTTAAAATTATTCTTCCCTTTTTTAAAGCAAAATATTTCGACTACAGCAGCGCCAGACTTTGGCGCTGAATTCAAATGAACATTCGAAAAATAGTCGATAGATCGCGAGCGATATTAATCTATAACTTTTACTTACCCATTCTCAGTAGCCAGTAAGTAAGATTTACAAAATATTATGTACTATGAATATTTATCATGCATTCAGTTTATGACTAATTATAAAAATGTCAGAATAAACATTATATAATATTATGATGTATATATCTAAGTTCTTTACAAAATATACATTTCTCAGTTTGTAAACTCTGTATTAAAAAAACATGTATAACCATTTTCTACCTTATTGTTTAAATCTCGTCCTTTCCGATAAAATAATTTTTAAAGATACTATTGTAAGTACAACATATACTGTTTTCTGGAGTACGAAGGATAACCGGCTTTGTTGGGTTTTTGAATGTTATATCTCTATTCGGTGCTAAGTCTTGTTTTGGATTATATAATGTCGTGGAACATATACTTCCGTAAAGGAGTCTGTATAAGTTGAAGATTACGATGGTCGTTTAAACGTATCACGTTTATAGTGCCAAAATTGTTTCTTATGGTATTTGATTACTTTAAAAATTCTTGCTTTGGGATATTAAATAAGATAAAGACATTAAATTATATAAGGTAATGAGACTTTATAAAATTCTAATAATCACATCAGAATTTGCTGACGTAATTTTTGAGTTGAAGTGGAAGAAGAGCAAGAAGCGAATAGAATAGGGATTACTACCCAGAATTCAAAAGTGGCTTCCAACTCTTCTCTCTCTCTCATTCTCTCACTTTTTCTCTCTCTGCACGTCGAAACTTCGATTCTGATTCATCAATCATTAACCATAATACATTGATTATTTTATTTATCTTTATTAATTAATTCATCCTTGTTAGGATGAACTAGAGAACTAACATAAACTAGTCCGTTTATATCCGAGCGACCTGACAAGGAATTGCGCTTTTCAATTCATTACCCGGATAAACGATAAGTTTATTATACTCTCAGAGTGAGGCATTTTACTAATTTGGGGATTAAGTGAGTAACAAAAAGAAAAATTCAATCGGATATTTATTTGAAAATATTATTTATAGAAATATATTATATTATATTCTTATATTATAAAGCATAAAAATAGAATAGTAATATTTTTCATAATTCAAACATATTCAATGTATCACTGAATGTAGAACATTTTTTGAATTTCGACGTTTTCCTAATTTAGCATGCCATGTTTCTAAACAAATATGATTATTTAATTTTACATCATAATCCACGAAGCTTAAATACAAATATAACTATCTAATTATCTTTCTGATTTAACTTACTTTTCGGGAATATAATACTACATGACTCCACACAATGATTTCTGCATAAATCATGAATCTCTATATATAAATATAGAATAGATTAATAAGTTAAGTTTAAAACAAGATATTTTTTGAATGAACATTTGAATTTATAATATCATTTGTACTAGAATTCTGTTTCTATTATCTTTTCAAAGAATCGTTTCTTTTTATAACAATCAATAGAATTTGATAGTAGTTTTTAGGTAATAAAATAAGTTGAAGAATTCAAAATAAGTGCTACTTTTTATTTATTACATGTACATAATTCTATAGATGAAATCATATATTTGAAGAATATATTTAAGTTTGTTTTTATTTAATTTACTCTCAACAGCTAATAGGTAGAAATTTAAAATATATTATATAATGTCGATATATTTCATATATTCAATTAATAATAAATTATGGAAATGTCTCAATAAATATCATCTAATGATATGATTCGAACATCTAAGTTCTGTACAAAGTTTAAGTTGCTCATTTTGCAAACACTTTATTACAAAAATGTATTTCTACTCTAATTATATTAGGCATGCATAAGTTATGGTCTATTTTATTATTAATTTTAGCCCTTACAGATACAATAATTTCTATAGATGATTTAATAATTATTGTAGGGCTAATTTTACGAGTAAATTGAAACCGTAATTCAGACATTTTGTACATATTCGATAAATAGAAATTCTTGGAATGCTTCTACGAATGTAAATATAATTTCGGAAAAACGTAAAGCAATGCATATTAATTACTTCTCGCTTTGCATCTCAACCATTTGATAAATTTGCAACTGTATCAAAACGTAAAAGCACATATTTAATAGCTTAATATTTTCTGAATCTTTATTTCATTATTTTAAAGCAGATGTAATTATTGCTTAGTAGTTCATGCACCTAAGGATTTTTTAAGTTTTAAAACAAATAGTATTAGACGTCAATGTCTCTTTCTAATACATAAATTTGTATCTTACCTCTACAGCCACTAATGCATCTCTCTCTAGTTTTGTATATTATCGATTCTATATGACAAACATTAATTAGTCAATAAAATTATACTTCAATAGTATATACACTAATTTAGTGATTACTTTTACAAATTCTTAGGTGCTCTCTATAATTACTTTTATAACTTTAGTAATATGAAAATTAAGTAATAATCATATTGTCACATATAGAAATGAAAGGTCTAACTTTGCGATGATCATAATGAAAACAATAAGAACATACACTTGATATATTTACTGTTACATTTTGATTCTTTAATATTTCTGAGAAATCATGTTATAATACTGTAATGACACAACAACGCACGAATGCATTATGAAACAATAAAATGTGTCAGTCCTTTTATATATTATTAAAATATATTTATCCGTGTAAGTATTGATTTGTAAATTTCATTTTACTTACTTGAGTATTTTTTATCGCATGAATGTTTGCAATGAGCCTTGAGTGAAAGATATCTAATCTCTAATTTTAAAAACAAATATATTTCAACAATAAATTTAACATAAATCAATATTTTGGAAGAAACAGTTTAAAAAAGCTAAATAACTACCTAATTTTTTGTTTAATTCGATACGAATCTGTACAAATAATTTTCTTACGTAATAATTTTTAATAATTCAATTTTAGCTTTTTCGCTTTTTATATTAATCTAAAAATATGAAATGTAATCGAACAGAAAAATCTATATCAGTGTTATTTTTTTAAACTATTCATTGATTGTTCTTTATAAATCTTGATGGTTATTATTATTATTATGTATTAAGCAAGAATCTAATAAAATACGTCGGAAATGAATATAAGAAATAAAAAACACTTTTATACTTTTCGATATATTAAGCTTTTTATGTGCCCCATTTTACTCATATATCTATAGTAAATATTAGTATAATAGAAATAATTATTAAAAATATTTTCGACTAAATTTTGTAAAGAATAAATTATATTTTAGATTTTTTTTGTAATCATAATACATTTTTCAATGAAATATTAATTCTAATACTTTTATAATAGTCATTAAAATTATACTATAATAATGATTTTATTTCTTTCAGTCTATATTACTTTATTATCAATTTTATTCTTTTTAGATATGATGGGGCTTTAGTTATTGATTGACTCAAATACTGAAATTCTGTATTAGAAATAATTTAATTCGCTTACTTTGTGCGAGAAGTGAATTTGTATTTTCTTTCAAAAATCACGAAAACATGTACAATATGAATTAATATAAAAAATTTGTCATCTCTACACTAATACAAAATTTAATACAATCCTTGTACATTAAAAATATTTTACTAGCTTCTTCTAAAAATAGATAATAATATTTATTAATTTAATGTATATCTATAATTTTGTTCAGCAGATTGAAGTTAACAGACGATTTAATATATTTATTATAAGTTTTTAAACAAAGTTTATTGGTACATTCTGTGTTTGCATAACTTTACACAAATATTGTTTATAGGATAATAGATTAAGAAGAAAAAAATATTTATGTATTTTAGTTTTTAATATAATAGCTACAATTTACGGAAGAATCTGAGCGTAAATAAATAAATTTTATTTTACTTACGTGGATTTTCATTAAGATCTATTTTTGAATAGTTTTGTGCCGTCGCTTCGGAAATATCTGATATTGATAATGGGAAAATATGTTATATATATAATTGTGAATAAAAGACAACATTTTATAAGCACTACTTTTATAATATTTGAAAAGGACCTCTTGATTAAATTTTGATACAACGAGATGTAATCAATTACTTTGTTTCTATTATTACTAATAATTAATACACAACCTTAATATTTTAAAATCTGATTAGTTAATGTATAATTAGTCGGTTATAAACTGGATTGTATTATATAATGGATTTATTTTTATATCGAAACAAGTATTATTATTATAGAGTTTGTAGGCCACATAACAATAAAGTTTTTTTTTAATGAATATTAGAAATATATTAATAGTTCATTTTAAATATTACTTTTTTGAGTCTGATTTTTCTCATCCTCAGTATATTAAAAACTGATTTTTTTTAATACGTTATTATTTATAATTTATAAAGACTGCTAAAAACAAAATCGTTGGCATTGCAAAAATAATAAAAAGCGACAAATCATAATGGATGTTTAGAAATACCGAACGTAATTGTTACGACAAAAATCTTCCAATGTTCACCTGAAGAAAAGCAATCTAAACATTTGAACTACGTCATGAACTATTAATCTAGCGTTGCGCACTACATTTTCATGTCTATATTATTCTGGATTAGTGTCGTCAATTTATCGCGTTTCATAATCGATCAAAAACCTAAAAAATATCAATATTCGGACCTTTTTCGAGAACGATTATTTAAAGAGAAGTAAAAGAATATTTTTTCCAAGTATATAAATACGAAGATTTATATAGAAACTTTTAATTGAGAAAAAAAATTTTTTCTTTATTAAATTCAACAACGTGTGAAATAATTAATTGTTTCAAGATTCTAAATTGAAGTTTGAAATGATACAACTAAGATCTATTTATTTAATTTATAATCATGTATTTGTAACACAATTGTCTATACGTTTATTTAATCCATACTAATTTACTATGTATTTCTGTTATTTTAATATTGTATAAAATTTAAGGGATATA
Source organism: Wiebesia pumilae (assembly GCA_018907045.1). NCBI lineage: Eukaryota > Metazoa > Arthropoda > Insecta > Hymenoptera > Agaonidae > Wiebesia > Wiebesia pumilae. Next base: position 122,469 of record JACCHZ010000189.1, on the reverse strand, counting down.
GACCTATTTATTTTGATAGAAATTGTTGACTTGAATTGAATAAACTATTTAGGCTTCAGATAAAAAAGTATAAAATTTAAAATGTTAATAATTGGTAGAATTATGTGTTGTTTAGCAATTTGTTAAAGTCATATAAAATAATGATTAAAATATGTCTTACTAGCGCAACAATCATAACATTGTTCTTTTGTAAATGTAAGTTCTTGCAATCCTGAATGATACAAAAATGGTAAAGATTAAGATATGTTTCTTAAAAAAATATTTAAACATATAAATACCCTCGATAAACAATATACGATAGATTAATAAGATTGAGATTAATATTTTAAAATTCATTTTCATTAATACTTGATATTGTCTTTAGCATTACCCTATAAGAACTCACTAAATAACACATTCTTGGTAAAGGTATTATATTAATGATAGTAGAAGGATTAAATTAACATGCTTTGGTAGTTAAATTTTTAATACTTTTTTGAGCTTCAATGATAATTTCGGTAATAGTTTTGTTTTTTCCATTGTTTATTATTGACGTCGTTGAGAAAAATATTTTTTTATTTAGTATTTCAATGTCATTATTTGCATACTATATTTAATAATGTAATATAAAAGGATTCTATAATTTTATAATTACTGTATGTCTTATGGAAAATATTTAAGTATATATAAATTACATACGAAATTTAAATACAGATGTAGCATTATTGTTTGATTCATTAACGATTGTTTGATTCGTTTATAATCATAGTCTATAATATATACCACGATTATTATTATTCGTTTAAATTATTTTGTGGAGAATTTTTTCGAAACTCATCTGTCTATCCTAATTAAAAATTGAATTATTGGAAGAACCCTGTTATGGTCAGTCGGGATTCTATTTAATGCAGCATTAATGTCGAAAGAATCTACATTTTTGCATTATGTAATGATTTTGACATCAACAAGCTAACGACTATTTAAAGTCACATTTTTTCTAAAAGTTATATTTAAATCCGAACTGTGTTTTGTATTAGTTGTATTATATTACGCGTATACTATAACTATCATATGTATAATGTCTCAGCTATATATGCCAAGTAACTATTCATGTCAACATGACCCTCAAAACATGACCCTCCTGCATCAGCATTTGAACTTCTTATTTTTTAAGCTTTCCTACGATATCTGATCCTGTTTGTATGATGGTATAGCATAAATTAAGTTAGATTCTTAAATTTCGCGTTCAATAAATTTGCTAATTTTTTCAAATATAATTTTTATCGATGGTACGTTCTTATAATTCAGGTACGAGTTATTCGAGAAACAGAGTATTACGTAATATAAAAGACGTGAGATCAACATAATCATTGAAGACCTCACCTCTGCTCCTTGTTACATAAATGCCCATGTAAATCTACGTACATATATGTATTCGTTCGTTTTTACTTTAAAGTGTGTATAATTTTCATTACTACCAAATTCAATGATATTCATTTATTTTAAAATTTATCTCTGCCTCGTTTAATTTTTTTGCAACTTCCTTCATGTTATTAAGGAAGGATCGGATCAATTTTTTATATTATTGTCAACATAGAAGTCTTTGTTTATAATTCCTAATTATTTCCTGTATACGAATACAGACGTGTTAAAATCTCATAACTATTTTTATAAATTTTATTTCGAAGTACAAGAAGGGAATCTGTGATGTGCTGGAAAAGGATTATTTCTATGACACCGAACATTGGTCATTCGTACAGGTTTTGTTTATTATTATTATTAGTATTATTTTAAAAAATAAATTACAGCGTATTTTTACATTTTATGTAAAAAAGAGATTCGTATGATTTTTCAGTGTTGGTGCGAAACCTTCTTTTGAATTCTTCGTGATTGTACACCTATATGTGAAGTTTTTCGAGGTTTTCCTAAACAAATTTAATTTTTTATATCTATAATGAAATCTGCTAAATTTTAACGCCAACAAAACTTGCCAAATGATTTATTAAATTCAACTTACTTTTTTCGAACATGGTGTTACATGCTTCATTACAACCACTCCTGCATACTTCATGAATAACTACATATAATAGAATGACATATGAACAAGTAAATTCTCAAACATGGTTTGTTTTTTACAGAAATTCGATTTTATAAAATGTCTAGAATTATATTGTTGGTATTATTAGGTGTTAATGAATCTTTTGTAATTAAAATTTTGGAAAATCTTAAACAATTTATCAAATAGAATAAAGTTATGTATTTGATACATCAATTGGGTTTATAAAATTTAAATATTTGATATTTTTTATTTGTTACGTTTTTATTGTTTAACAGATGAAGTCATAAATCAGAAAAAATAATGTATAATTTTTATTTATATACTCTCAATGTAATTGTACTAATAAGAAGGATTACAAAAAATATTATGTATTATGTATGTTAATTACATTTTCAATTTAGGACAAAGTATGGAGTTTATTCCTTAAATAACATCTAATATTATATATCCTACGTAGAAATACTAGAAAAATGATAGTAATACGATTCGCGAACTTTCTCCTGAGGTACTGATGATTGAATGTGTTCATCTAAGACCGCTTGAATGGCATTCTTTCCCTTTGGGTGACGTAAATGAAGCGCTAACCTAAAGAAGCGGATGCGTAGGGCTGCGAGGGATCACGGTAATAATCGGTAATACGTGTGTGTGTAGCATATGTTATTCGTATGGAAGTTGTGTGCGTCGGGCATGTTATTACTGTCATGTATCATTTTATTACGTTCTGTCAACTTAATTGTGTATTAGAGCTTTAATTTAGCATTATTTCAAGTGTATTACATTTTGCATTTATTTAACGTAAAAATTTATTGTACGTCAATTCCGTATTATAATATCCACTCATATTATCATCAAAATGGATCCTATTCAGTAGTTTTTCACGGCAGTATAATCGGGTACATCGTCACGTGACGCCCGAACAGGTGCCATGAACATCATTGACCGTGAACGCGAGCAAAATTATCGCAAAGTTATAAAATGAAATGAATATTACACGTGTACTGTTTTTATAATATGTAAATGGTTATCTTACCTTTACAACCAGAACGACATTCATTTACTCCTTTGTACCATAGCGATTCTAAATAGCATAAATTAATTGGTAAATAAATTATATTTAATTAATATGTACATTAATTTGATATTTACATCTATCAATCCTTCTGTGTACTTTATTAAAACTTACCACTTTTAGGATATGATCATAATGTAGTAACCATATTTTAACGTCAAAAAGTTTTTGAAGTTATTAATGTCATTGGTATGATAAATATTATAATAAACATTATTGCATAATATAAAATTTATTGAATTACAAATCCTAATAAGAATTTTATTCTCTTTTTAGTCTTATAAGTAATATGTATTCTTTTTTAATTATACACATAAACATTTCCGAAAGAAAATTCAGAACTAATATTGTTATTCTTTCAATATCCAAAAATTTATCAAAACTATTTGGCACTGAAAATATACCATTATTTTGTGAAATAGATATTAATATTTTTACCAATGGATAATAGCATAACTTTTTTTGATAAAACGAGGTCTTCGGCCTTCCTTATATTTGGAAGATTTATCAAGTTTTCACTGTGCAATAACTTGTTCGTGTCACATGCTACTTCCTCCAGCCGTAGGACATAGTAAAGTCCTTCCTTTTTCGGTTTATTAGTTTTATATTTAATTTACTTCATCTTACGTGGATTCATTTTCATAGCAGATTCGTATGCGCGTGTTATTACGAGTCCCATGTACTTTCGGCGAAGTGACCTGGCGAACTTACACATATTTATTACAAAGATTTACACGTGTTTTTCCTTAGTCCAAATTGAGGGAGAGAATACAACATAGGATAACTGAGGATACGCATTCCATGCTTATCCCTGTTTTTTCGTAAGTACTAGAGATTCTTTTATATGTGTACGTATTCGTGAGTCCCGATTAATCTTGCCATCTATGCCTAACCTCTCTCGACGTATTATATGTAGTGTTCTCTAAGTTTCAAGCTATTTCGTGTGTATACTTCGTAGTGTTCCGTTCGTTACGAGTTCCGGTGACGGATTGTATAACCATCTAACCTAACTTCTCACGGTGCATCAATAACATCACCATTACGATGCCCGATTTCCCAGTGCCACCGCACTCTGTTAGTTTTTTGTTATTCTCGCGTTGAAGTAGCCCTACTGATGTTCGTATGTTCTTGTTTAAACAGGTTGATATGTCCTGATATTAAGGCTTACATAATAAATCAGTTACCTGATTTTTTTATAGTTCTGTTTTTGTGTATAATATATATCTCTTTTTTTATTCGATCGAGGTGTGTCGTTACTACAAAAATAACTCGTGAAGTTAAGCTATTAGAACATGGCTATTTCAAAAAATGAATTTTCTAGAAAAATAATATACAATTATAAGTATTTAAATGTTAACTCAACGTTAACGATAGAAATGGACAAAATTAAATACCAGGTAAAGACTACTGTGTCTTTCGTAAAAACTCGAATCTATTTCGTGAATGAAAAAAATGTTATCAAATGCAGGCATTATGTACATCTGCTCGATAATTTCAAATGTTTCCCAATATAAAATTAAACGATTTTAATTATAAACATTCAACAGTTTTTGGCACCGAAATATTTATTGAAATATATATATTTATATATATGTGCTATTTAAGTCGCCTTGCTTTACGAAGACTCAAAATTTCAAATTATTAGTATTTTCTCATTTATTTATATCTTACCCTGAATTGAACGTAATGAAAGAAATAAGAAAATACATTTAAAATAGTTAACATAACATCTAGAACCCAATTATCGGTTTGAGACTTACATATATTTTCGTTACATATAGATCTTTTAATATTTCCAAGAAATCTTATTATGAAATACTGTAATAACAAAAAGAAGCACAAATGCACGTATAAATTTTGTAAACAAGTTCATTTGAATGATAGTCCTTATCATAATTATTAATATATATTGAGAATATGTGTATTGATTTATAAATTTTATTCTACTAACTTGAATATTTTTTGAAGCATGAATGTATGCAACGTTCCTTGAAGAATTGATATATCGTATCTGGTTTTGAAAAAAAACTATACGTTAACAATAATTATGATATAAAGCAAATATTTTATAAGAACTATTTAAAAAATATTAAATAAAAGCCAAGTTTTTCATTTACGTAATGCAAAGATGTAAAAGATAAATTTCTTTCGTAATTATTTATAATAATTTATTTATAACATTCCTGTTTCTTATATTACCTAACAAGATAGAGTTTTTTTAAACAATTACAAATTGATATCAGTGGTATTATTGACTGTAGTATTTAATGAATTTTCTTTTTAAATAGAATCTATTCTTTTATGATAGATATTAAATGAATTCATCGCAAATGAATATTAAAAATAGATTACAATCTACATTTTCCAATATTATTCTTTAGTTACGTACCTTATATTATTCATATAAATACAATAAATATTATAATCATAGAGAAACTGATGAAATATATTATTCGACCTATTTGTATAATCTATAAATTATATCTCAGCAATCGTAATATATTTTTGTTTGCAATATATAATATAATACGTTTAAAATTATATTATAATTAGAGATCTGATACATCTTTCAGCTTCTTTTGATCTGTTATAAGTTTAATATTTATATGTGACTAGTAAATTTTTATAAAAATTTTGGATTTGTTATGATGGACTTAATTAATAAAATTATGAATTATTTTTATTTACCTATAATATGTATTTAATTTTTATTCTTCACGGGTTAAATAAGGTTTATTCTTCAGAAGCACTGACAAAACAAAAGTTAAAAAAATTTATTGATATTCTACGTATATAAGCATTAATAAAATTCTTATTGATTAAAAATATATTAATTTTTATACATCAATCCTGAATTTAATGATTATAATATGCGGAAGAATTTAATGTAGATTTATAGATTTTACTTACGTGGATTGTACTACTTACATGGATCTTTATTTACATCTACTTTTGAATAATTTAGTGCCGTCGCTTCGGTAATATCTGATTTAAATTATGAAAAAATATGCTTTAATTGGTAAAATTATGCACTGTATAACAATTATTATATTAATATTGAAAATTGCATAAAATATGTCTTACTAGCGCAACACTCAAGGCATTGTTCTTTTGTAAATGTAAGTTCTTTCATTCCTGAATAATACAAAACGTGGATATAATTAATTATTTTTTCATAAATATGTGGTCAACCATATAAATACCCTTAATGAATAATAGATAAGATACTAGCAAAATAAATATTCTAAACTTCATTTTCATTAAAACTCGATATTTTTTTAGTACTCTATACAAACTTACAAATTAAATAATTAATATATTCATTGATATCGGTATTTATATTGGTGAAAAATATAAAAATCTTATATTTTGTAACTGTTTTATTATTCATTTCTCAATTAATGACAACTTTGAAAATAATACTGTTTAAATATTATTTTAATGTCATTTTAAGCAATCATATATTTGAAAAATATATTTACGTATTATTGTTATTTAATGCAGTTTCAACGGCTAATGAGTAGAATTATATTTTATATTAAATAATATCAGTATTTATCACACCTTTAATCTATAATTTATTACGTATTGTCACAATAAATATATAATGTCATGATTCATGCTTCTATAATCTTTACAAAATATACGTTTATATATGTAATATATAATTTTACATTAATATAATGCTATCGGTATAAAGTTTCTTTTGAACATGTAATCAACAGTTTATGCATTGTTATTAATATTACCAATTTTCTTTTCCATTTTTTTCTCATCCAATCAGTTCGTTGTATTGTATAAATCTCAGTATTATAAGTTCCCTGTCTACTTAGTAGTGGAGGTTTATCTTCACCATATAGATTCCATGCGTAAGACTTCAAGTTTATGGCGGTAACGAGAAAAAAACAAGGAACGACCTCGCCTTCTTCGAGTCGCTTGCATTACGAGGAAGTGCACGCGGAGAAATTTAGAAAAAAATATCCTTGAACAATGCTTGGTACCAGCAGTCGAGGTCGCCCTTGGTCGTAACGATCATGATGCTGCTCTTAGAAGTCTCGGACGAAGTCTTTGAGTTTTTGCTTGCGCTCTTAAAATTATTCTTCCCTTTTTTAAAGCAAAATATTTCGACTACAGCAGCGCCAGACTTTGGCGCTGAATTCAAATGAACATTCGAAAAATAGTCGATAGATCGCGAGCGATATTAATCTATAACTTTTACTTACCCATTCTCAGTAGCCAGTAAGTAAGATTTACAAAATATTATGTACTATGAATATTTATCATGCATTCAGTTTATGACTAATTATAAAAATGTCAGAATAAACATTATATAATATTATGATGTATATATCTAAGTTCTTTACAAAATATACATTTCTCAGTTTGTAAACTCTGTATTAAAAAAACATGTATAACCATTCTCTACCTTATTGTTTAAATCTCGTTTAAATATAATGTCGATATTATCATATATTAAATTAATTATAAATTATAGCAATGTCTCAATAAATATCATCTAATGCCATGATTCGAACATATAAGTTTTGTACAAAAATTAAGTTGCTCATTTTGCAAACACTATATTACAAAATATGTATTTCTACTTTAATTTGTATTAACCATGCATTAGTCGTGGTCTATTTTATTTTCACCTTTAGCTCTTTTTGATACAGTAATTTCTTCAGATGATTTTGTAGAAGCCGTTTACACGCATTCCCGACTTCGATGAAAAAACCGACATTTATGCCTCTCCTTCTGAATACTATTAGGAGCGAGCAAGGAAGAGGCTATTTATGATAAATACTGATATGTTATGCAGAGGCATATATATAATTCTAAGAGAAGTTAAGACTATTTGTATTTTCTTAATTATTCTGATATGTTTGCGATATTACATATGGCTCGAAGTTGAGATTGTAATTTTTTTGCATTAGGTTTTATATTAATGTTTTAATAAGTTATAATGCATTTTTTTACAAAATAGACTAAAGCGTGACATTTTATGAAAAATGTATTTTTTATTAATATTTCAAAAAATTCTTATATACTCGCTCACGATCTTCTATAGATTTTCTAATGCTTGGCACGATTTTGGCTTTATGTTTATCACCGGATTGATAATATTTTTAATTATAAAAAAGGACTTACTGTTTTATATTAAATCAATATCCAGGATTTAATCCCAATTATCATCAATATAATTCGAAGAACTAATAGTTACTGAAGAGCTAATTTTACGTGTAAATTGAAACCGTAATTCAGACATTTTGTACATATTCGATAAATAGAAATTCTTTGAATGCTTCTACGAATGTAAATATAATTTCGGAAAAACGTAAAGCAATGCATATTAATTACTTATCGCTTTGCATCTCAACCATTTGATAAATTTGCAACTGTATCAAAACGTAAAAGCACATATTTAATAGCTTAATATTTTCTGAATCTTTATTTCATTATTTTAAAGCAGATGTAATTATTGCTTAGTAGTTCATGCACCTAAGGATTTTTTAAGTTTTAAAATAAATAGTATTAGACGTCAATGTCTCTTTCTAATACATAAATTTGTATCTTACCTCTACAGCCACTAATGCATCTCTCTCTAGTTTTGTATATTATCGATTCTATATGACAAACATTAATTAGTCAATAAAATTATACTTCAATAGTATATACACTAATTTAGTGATTACTTTTACAAATTCTTAGGTGCTCTCTATAATTACTTTTATAACTTTAGTAATATGAAAATTAAGTAATAATCATATTGTCACATATAGAAATGAAAGGTCTAACTTTGCGATGATCATAATGAAAACAATAAGAACATACACTTGATATATTTACTGTTACATTTTGATTCTTTAATATTTCTGAGAAATCATGTTATAATACTGTAATGACACAACAACGCACGTTTCGCTTTTTATATTAATCTAGAAAGATGAAATGTAATCGAACAGAAAAATCTATATCAGTGTTATTTTTTTAAACTATTCATTGATTGTTCTTTATAAATCTTGATGGTTATTATTATTATTATGTATTAAGCAAGAATCTAATAAAATACGTCGGAAATGAATATAAGAAATAAAAAACACTTTTATACTTTTCGATATATTAAGCTTTTTATGTGCCCCATTTTACTCATATATCTATAGTAAATATTAGTATAATAGAAATAATTATTAAAAATATTTTCGACTAATTTTGTAAAGAATAAATTATATTTTAGATTTTTTTTGTAATCATAATACATTTTTCAATGAAATATTAATTCTAATACTTTTATAATAGTCATTAAAATTATACTATAATAATGATTTTATTTCTTTCAGTCTATATTACTTTATTATCAATTTTATTCTTTTTAGATATGATGGGGCTTTAGTTATTGATTGACTCAAATACTGAAATTCTGTATTAGAAATAATTTAATTCGCTTACTTTGTGCGAGAAGTGAATTTGTATTTTCTTTCAAAAATCACGAAAACATGTACAATATGAATTAATATAAAAAATTTGTCATCTCTACACTAATACAAAATTTAATACAATCCTTGTACATTAAAAATATTTTACTAGCTTCTTCTAAAAATAGATAATAATATTTATTAATTTAATGTATATCTATAATTTTGTTCAGCAGATTGAAGTTAACAGACGATTTAATATATTTATTATAAGTTTTTAAACAAAGTTTATTGGTACATTCTGTGTTTGCATAACTTTACACAAATATTGTTTATAGGATAATAGATTAAGAAGAAAAAAATATTTATGTATTTTAGTTTTTAATATAATAGCTACAATTTACGGAAGAATCTGAGCGTAAATAAATAAATTTTATTTTACTTACGTGGATTTTCATTAAGATCTATTTTTGAATAGTTTTGTGCCGTCGCTTCGGAAATATCTGATATTGATAATGGGAAAATATGTTATATATATAATTGTGAATAAAAGACAACATTTTATAAGCACTACTTTTATAATATTTGAAAAGGACCTCTTGATTAAATTTTGATACAACGAGATGTAATCAATTACTTTGTTTCTATTATTACTAATAATTAATACACAACCTTAATATTTTAAAATCTGATTAGTTAATGTATAATTAGTCGGTTATAAACTGGATTGTATTATATAATGGATTTATTTTTATATCGAAACAAGTATTATTATTATAGAGTTTGTAGGCCACATAACAATAAAGTTTTTTTTTAATGAATATTAGAAATATATTAATAGTTCATTTTAAATATTACTTTTTTGAGTCTGATTTTTCTCATCCTCAGTATATTAAAAACTGATTTTTTTTAATACGTTATTATTTATAATTTATAAAGACTGCTAAAAACAAAATCGTTGGCATTGCAAAAATAATAAAAAGCGACAAATCATAATGGATGTTTAGAAATACCGAACGTAATTGTTACGACAAAAATCTTCCAATGTTCACCTGAAGAAAAGCAATCTAAACATTTGAACTACGTCATGAACTATTAATCTAGCGTTGCGCACTACATTTTCATGTCTATATTATTCTGGATTAGTGTCGTCAATTTATCGCGTTTCATAATCGATCAAAAACCTAAAAAATATCAATATTCGGACCTTTTTCGAGAACGATTATTTAAAGAGAAGTAAAAGAATATTTTTTCCAAGTATATAAATACGAAGATTTATATAGAAACTTTTAATTGAGAAAAAAAATTTTTTCTTTATTAAATTCAACAACGTGTGAAATAATTAATTGTTTCAAGATTCTAAATTGAAGTTTGAAATGATACAACTAAGATCTATTTATTTAATTTATAATCATGTATTTGTAACACAATTGTCTATACGTTTATTTAATCCATACTAATTTACTATGTATTTCTGTTATTTTAATATTGTATAAAATTTAAGAATTATTGAATCTAGTACATTAGCTGATTTTTATTTAATGTATATTAAATTTAAATTAAACAGTTATATTATAATCTAATATCTATTGTTTTAAATTTTATTTAGAAGTGCAAGAAGGGGGTCTTTATTGTGCTGGAAAGGATTGCTTTTATAACACCGAATATTGGTCATTCGTACAGGATGTTTTTTGTATGTTTTAGAATATGTGTAAAAATTGCGATAATTTCAGTCGCATTATTCAGTTAATGTACAGACTAAACAATATATTGATTCACTTATTTATTTTTTATTTTCATAATGAATATAAATAGAGAGGGAGAAAGAAAAATTGCAGTTAAAAACTCAGCGTCTTCTGAGGGAAGATTTGTACCCAAACTTGACCGATGCTGCTCCAATTTGGTGAATAAAGTAGGATGCATGGATGCTTTCCAACCAGTCGGTGTAGAAGAAGCGCAAGCACTAGGTACTACTACCAATGATTCAGCATCGGCTTTAAACTTTTCGCTCTACAACATCAAACCATTGGCTTTATCTCGAACACGATTGTGACACCGTTGTTGCTCTTCCTGACGGAACGATCGTTAATCATATTTTTTTGATTAATTTTTCTCTTTTGCTAACTATTTCGCCTTTGTTAGGTAGCAATACAAAAATGACATAAGTTATTTCGTCCTTGTCCAGATGAACTGTAGAAACGATAAAAATACTATTCTGACCTTATATATATATATATTGTTCAGATATATTTGAAATAAAGATCTTAAATTTAGATATTTGTTAAGATAAGTACTTCAACTTTATTTTGAAAATAAGTTACAGTGTATTTACATTATATGTAAACTGCAGATTAGTATGTTTTCTCGTTATTGCTGCCTAACCCTCTTTTGAATTCTTCCTGACTGTACACCTTTCGGTGCAATATTTCGAATTTTTCCTAAACAAATTTAAGTTTTTATATCGATAATGAAATCTGCTAAATTTCAATAGAAACAGAAATAGCCAATTTATGTGTATAATTCAACATACTTTTTTCGAACATAGAGTGACATGCTTCTATACAACCATTTCTGCAAACCTCATGAATAGCTAAATATAATGAAATAACAAGAGAATATGTTAATTTTTAAATAAAATAATTTTCTGTGTAGAAATTTGATTTTTAATGTGTTTCTAACTAGTTAGTTGGTATTATTGTATTTTCAATAAATTATTTTTATTTAAAATAATCGAAAAATATGGTAAGTAAGATTTCTAAGCATATTATGTACTAGGAATGTTCATTGCGTTTTCAAATTAGGACAAATTATGGAACTGATTCCTTAAATATCATCTAATATTACAATTTGTACGTATAAATAATAAAAAGCAAATGTTAAGACGATTCGCGGACTTTCTCCTGAGGTACTGATGATTAAATGTGTTCATCTAAGTCCGTCTTGAATGGCATTCTTTCCCTTTGGGTGACGTAAATGAAGCGCTAACCTAAAGAAGCGGATGCGTAGGGCTGCGAGGGATCACGGTAATAATCGGTAATACGTGTGTGTGTAGCATATGTTATTCGTATGGAAGTTGTGTGCGTCGGGCATGTTATTACTGTCATATATCATTTTATTACGTTCTGTCAACTTAATTGTGTATTAGAGCTTTAATTTAGCATTATTTCAAGTGTATTACATTTTGCATTTATTTAACGTAAAAATTTATTGTACGTCAATTCGCTATTATAATATCCACTCCTATTATCATCACAATGGACCCTATTCAGTAGTTTTTCACGGCAGTATAATCGGGTACATCGTCACGTGACGCCCGAACAGGTGCCATGAACATCATTGACCGTGAACGCGAGCAAAATTATCGCAAAGTTATAAAATGAAATAAATATTACACGCGCACTTTTTTATAATAAATAAAAGTACATATTACCTTGACAACCATGAAGACATGAAGTAACTCCTTTGTAAGGTTTCGTTACTACATAGCAAATAATTATTTGTTAAATTAAATTATTTTGAATTAGTATAAATACGAATTTGATATTTACATCTTTCAATTCTTCTGAGTACTTTATTAAAACTATTACCACTTTTAATGGATGAAAATTATGTATTAATTTTAAAGTCATATAAAAAACCAATTAAAGATTTAAAGTGAATGGAAGAATGAATATGAAGGATAACATTATTGCATAATATAAAATTTATTGAATTACAAATCCTAATAAGAATTTTATTCTCTTTTTAGTCTTATAAGTAATATGTATTCTTTTTTAATTATACACATAAAAATTTCCGAAAGAAATTTCATAACTTATATTGTTATTCTTTCAATATCCAAAAATTTATGAAAACTATTAGGCATTGAAAATATACCATTATTTTGTGAAATAGATATTAATATTTTTACCAATGGATAATAGCATAACTTTTTTTGATAAAACGAGGTCTTCGGCCTTCCTTATATTTGGAAGATTTATCAAGTTTTCACTGTGCAATAACTTGTTCGTGTCACATGCTACTTCCTCCAGCCGTAGGACATAGTAAAGTCCTTCCTTTCTCGGTTTATTAGTTTTATATTTAATTTACTTCATCTTACGTGGATTCATTTTCATAGCAGATTCTTATGCGCGTGTTATTACGAGTCCCATGTACTTTCGGCGAAGTGACCTGGCGAACTTACACATATTTATTACAAAGATTTACACGTGTTTTTCCTTAGTCCAAATTGAGGGAGAGAATACAACATAGGACAACTGAGGATACGCATTCCATGCTTTTTCCTATTTTTCGTTAGTACTTGAGATTCTTTTATATGTGTACGTATTCGTGAGTCCCGATTAATCTTGCCATCTATGCCTAACCTCTCTCGACGTATTATATGTAGTGTTCTCTAAGTTTCAAGCTATTTCGTGTGTATACTTCGTAGTGTTCCGTTCGTTACGAGTTCCGGTGACGGATTGTATAACCATCTAACCTAACTTCTCACGGTGCATCAATAACATCACCATTACGATGCCCGATTTCCCAGTGCCACCGCACTCTGTTAGTTTTTTGTTATTCTCGCGTTGAAGTAGCCCTACTGATGTTCGTATGTTCTTGTTTAAACAGGTTGATATGTCCTGATATTAAGGCTTACATAATAAATCAGTTACCTGATTTTTTTATAGTTCTGTTTTTGTGTATAATATATATCTCTTTTTTTATTCGATCGAGGTGTGTCGTTACTACAAAAATAACTCGTGAAGTTAAGCTATTAGAACATGGCTATTTCAAAAAATGAATTTTCTAGAAAAATAATATACAATTATAAGTATTTAAATGTTAACTCAACGTTAACGATAGAAATGGACAAAATTAAATACCAGGTAAAGACTACTGTGTCTTTCGTAAAAACTCGAATCTATTTCGTGAATGAAAAAAATGTTATCAAATGCAGGCATTATGTACATCTGCTCGATAATTTCAAATGTTTCCCAATATAAAATTAAACGATTTTAATTATAAACATTCAACAGTTTTTGGCACCGAAATATTTATTGAAATATATATATTTATATATATGTGCTATTTATGTCGCCTTGCTTTACGAAGACTCAAAATTTCAAATTATTAGTATTTTCTCATTTATATATATCTGAGCTACTAATGATACCATTATGAAAAGAATAAGAACAGTTATTTGAAATATTTTTTATAAATATGTATTTTGTAAACAAGCGAATTTGTATGTTAGTGCTTTTAGTATTTATTATAATATATGGATGAATATGAGTATTGATTTATAAATTTTGTTCTAACCTGCATATTTTTTTATGCATGAAAATTTGCATTTTTCCTTGAACTTGCTGTATATGTCCTCTAATTTTGAAAAAAAACTATATGTTAATAATAATTTTGATATAAAGCAAATATTTTATAAGAACTATTTAAAAAATATTAAATAAAAGCCAAGTTTTTCATTTATATAATACAAAATTGTAAAGAATAAATTTCTTCGGTAATTATTTATAATAATTTATTTATAACATTCCTGTTTCTTATATTACCTAACAAGATAGTGTTTTTTTTAAACAATTACAAATTGATATCAGTGGTATTATTGACTGTAGTATTTAATGAATTTTCTTTTTAAATAGAATCTATTCTTTTATGATAGATATTAAATGAATTCATCGCAAATGAATATTAAAAATAGATTACAATCTACATTTTCCAATATTATTCTTTAGTTACGTACCTTATATTATTCATATAAATACAATAAATATTATAATCATAGAGAAACTGATGAAATATATTATTCGACTTATTTGTATAATCAATAAATTATATCTCAGATTTGATCAGCAATCGTAATATATTTTCGTCTGCAATATATAATATAATACTTTTAAAATTATATTATAATTAGTGATCTGATACATCTTTCATCTTCTTTGGATCTGTTATAAGTTTAATTTTTATATGTGAATACTAAAGTTTTATAAAAATTATGGCTATTAATTCTGGATTGACTCAAATAATAAATTTATAAATTGTTTTTAATTACCTATAATATACATTTAATTCTGTTTCTTAAAATACTTGTAAATTAACAATACATGAATCTATATACTTCAATCCTCACTATAATGATTGCAATCTACGGAAGAATTTTAATGTAGATTTATAGATTTTACTTACGTGGATCCATTTTTTCATCTACTTTTGTATAATTTTCAGCTGTCGCTTCAGAAATATCTGAATTTCATTATGAAAAAATATGTTTTATTTCTAATTTTTATACAAAAACCAATTATTTTATAAGAATAATTTTAAAAATAATAAATACGTACCTCTTTATTTTATTAATTAATGGATTAAAAAGTTATGTATACGTCATTGGTGTTATTATTACTAATAATTAAAATATAACCGTACTTTTACTTAAATAGATAACGTGCGTTTGGTTATAAACTCGATCGAAATGTACTATTAAATAATGGATATACTATAAAAGCTTAGCAAAAGTTAAAGGTACTGCTTAAAAAATAATATTTCTTATAATGCATAAACAATAAAATAAGTTAAATCATAAAGGATGTTTAGAAAAATGTAATAAAATGAGTAAATGGTGTAAAATATATGATCTACGTCATGAACTAATAATCGACAGTTCTGCGCAACATATTTATATCTATATTATTCTCGATAAGTGTTCTCAAATTATCGCGTATTAATAACTATCATAGTCGGAATATATTAAGAAAAAAATAATAGGATCTTTATTGAAATACATTTATCTAAAGAGAAATAAAAGGATAATTTTCTCAAAGTGCATAATTATAAAATTATAAATTAAAGTTATTAATTAAAAAATAAAATTTTGTCATTAGTAAATTCAACAACATAAAAAGAATTGACTGCTACAAGATCTATTTATTTATAATAAAGAATATGCAATTAAATTTGTAAATAATTAATAAATGTATATTAATTTAATAAGCATTTATATTATTTTAATAATGTATAAAATTAAAGTAATATGGAAACAATCATTACAACACTTTTTCATTTAATAGAAATTGTTGAATTGTGTTGAATAAACATTTTACGGTTCAGATACAATAGTATAAAAATTATATAAAAATTAAAAGTACACTATTTGGTAATATTATGAATTGTTTAGCAAATTATTACGTTCACATATAATATTGATTGAAATATGACTTACTTTCGCAGCAATCTAAACATTGTTCTTTTGTAAATGTAAGTTCTCTCAATCCTGAATAATAGAAAAAGTGGATATAATTATTTGAAATAATTAAGTTTTTTTTCATAAAAATTTATTTAAATATATAGATATACCCGTGATGCAAAATAGATAACATATTAGCAAAATAAATATTCTAAAATTCATTTTAGTTGAAATTTGATATTCTTTTAGTACCACTCTATACAAACTCTCAAATTAAATAAATAATATATTCATTGGTATCCGTATTTATATTGGTGAAAAATATAAAAATCTTTTATTTTGTAACTGTTTTATTATTAATTTCTCAATTAATGACGATTTTGAAAATAATACTGTTTAAATATTATTTTAATGTCATTTTAAGCAATCATAAATCTGAAAAATATATTTACGTATTATTGTTATTTAATTCTGTTTCAACGGCTATTGAGTAGAATTACATTTTATATTAAATAATATCAGTATTTATCACACCTTTAATCTAGGATATATTACGTATTGTCACAATAAATATATAATGTCATGATTCATGATTCTATTTTCTGCAGAAAATATACATGTCTCTACACAAACATCATAAAAATATTAACAAGTATAATATTTAGTTTTGTTAATACAAGTAATTTTGATTTTTTATATCCATATTAATATACACTGTATATTAATATACTATGTATATTATTATACATTAAAAATTTTCTCCTTACAAATTTTTTTATTGTGTGCGTTACATTTTTCGTGATTCAGTTTTTTTGTATTCTTCATTATTATAACTTACTTTTTATTGCTTTGTCTATCTAGCATTGTATATTTTACAATTATTATTAATACCAATATGTGGTAATTCATCAAGTCTTGATTTGACCTTTTATTGAACCTTGAATTCTTTAGGTGCACCGCCAAGTGCTGCATACAATTGCACTATCTTACAAACGGAAATTTAAACTAAAATTATAGTAGTAGATTTAAACACACATTTTTAACGCAAGCAAGATCTTAATTGTACTATTTAAAACCTATACGGTACACAACTTAAGTTAGAGTACGTAAACTTAAACTACAATACCCAGTCCACCGAAGACATTGTATTTGGTGATCGGCGATCGATTCGGTACAGTACATTCCTTTGATGCGAGGACTCTGTGTAGTGAGGGCTGTGTTCAAAGAGCGAAAGAGTTGCTACGAAAATCGTTAGCTAGAAATTGACGTAGCGCAGTAAAAACTGATTGTAAGGGTCGGATGTGGTGCGTTGATAACCGTCACTAAGTGCTTTTTTATGTTTCCTTTGGGGTCGTGTATACCTAGCGAGTCGAGACAGAAGTCGCGCACAATAGCGCAGAATATTAGTACACTTATTGAAGGATCAGATTAATTTTTTGTTATATTGTCGCAGCGCGCCTTATTTCAAAATCCAACTTATTTTCTGCATACAAATGAAAATGCTTTTAATAAATCAATTATTTATTTATTCTTTATTTGATTTTGAAGTGTATGTAGCGGGTCTTTGATGCATTGGAAAAGGATTTTATTTATGATACCGTACATTGGTCATTCATACAAGATATACTTATATAACTAAAGAAGCTGTTTGTGTTATTGATGAGGCTGATAGAAATATAACTTAATCGGTTTGTTAGATTTTTTCTGATTTGGGATATAGAATATAAAGATATTGAAACAAAGATATTGAACTTCTCTTATAAAATCTCCTTCATTATACAAGCGAAACATATTTTGCTATTGACAAATGTTTTTTAAATAATAGAAGTCGCGCGTCAAAGTACGACTTAAGAGTCTGCCCGATAATTCGATATCATGAGATGAGAAGATACGACCACTGTTGAAGAGTGACTATCTTGCCTACTCACGTCAATTATGTATATAACCTCAGTCTCCGTTACTTTATTGCAGGTGTAGGTATAAATTAGTTTTTCAATAGGAATTGAAAAAAGGGTTGTATATTATTGTCGTATATTAGGGGCTTAAAATTCATGCTCGGAAGTTGGCCGTACAATCATCGCGTTTTTTCTTCGCTCTCAGAACAAAGCATTTTCTCAAGTTGAGGAGCATGAGAGTAATAAAAAAAGAAAGTTTAGTTGGACCTTCATTTAGAAATTTTATTTAGACAAGTATATTATACGATATCCTTGAATTATATATTATTTTCAATTATTCAAATATATTCAATTTACAATTACATTTTGTGACGATCCTACATTTGCACTCTCTGGTGGCTGTGTTCGAGATTTCTCTAAACAAATATGATTATTTACTTATACATTGAAATCAACAAAATTTATATAAGAACGAAACTAACTGATTAACTTTACAATTCAACTTACTTTTTCTGAATATTGTATCGCATGCATCAAGACAACCTTGTCTGCATACTTCTAGAATCACTAGGTTTTATGAAATAAGAAATTAATAAGTAAATTTTTAAACAAGCTAATATATTATATAGAAATTAGATATTTTTTGTATTTTATTCATCTATTTTATAAATTATGTATTATATATAATAAATATATTTCATTTATGTACAATTTATGTATTTTTTAATAAATATTGAACTTTATTCGGCTCTATTAGTAATTCATTTTTATTTAAAACAATCACTAGAATTTCATAATAGTTTTTATGTTTAGTATTAAAAACTAAGTGTTCGTTTAAAAGCTTATGTGTTCTAAACATTAATTAAGTTTACAAATTAGAATCGTGTGATATTTTTATATATTATATGCGCACTCCTTTCGTAGAAGAATTCATAAATCTAAAAAATATATTAATGCATAATTTTTATTTATTCCCTCTCTACAGTTAATGATTTGAATTTTTGAAAATATTAGATAATGTCAATTTTTATTTCTGATGCAAGAATTTATGTAGATGCTATTATAAAAACCTTTCCCAAGTTCGTTAGAAAAACCGATACTTATGGCTCTGCTCACAAATTAACTTAGACACGAGCGAAAAACAGGCAACGGATGACAAAAACGAATATCGCCAGCAAAACCATAAGCGCTCCTGACGTTTTCTGCATCCATGGTAACCGAATAAATTCGGAAAGAGGATGAACAGAGAGTCTTATCCGAGTAATTGCACATGATTGACCGAAAAATAAAATTTCGTTAGTCGCATTTACACTTGTTATATTTGATTTCACTTGCATGACCCCTCCCTTAATCCAGAAAAATCTATCACTGTTTTCTAAATGCATTCGATATATGTTTACAGTATAATAATTAAGCTCGAAATTGAGATTTTTGTTTTTATTCGCGTTAGATCTTACATTTATTTTTCAATAAAATTAACATTATTACCATCTTATTGTCAATGTTTTTATTGATGAAACAAAAACTTCCTTTTTTATATTAATTCAATGTCAAGGGTTTACATTCATTTATCATTAATACAATTTGCAATTATTAGAATTATTGCACGGGTACATTTACAAGCAAATTTAAAACTGTATAATTCAAATTCCTTTGAACGCACATAAAGATTCTATGATTGTGAATACATCTCAGAAAACTCTAGAGCAGTGCATAATTATTTTTTCTCGCTTTATAACTCTACCATTTGAAAAATGTTGCAACATCATCCGTACTTAAGATCACATGTTTCATAGCTTACACCTTTCTTACTCAGTCTTTTATTAGTTAAACATAAATGTAATGAATAGTTAAAAGTTCATGTACCTAATAATTTGTTAATTGATAAAATTTATAGAATATTAGACATGTATCTTTCTTTATAATAAGTCGTGTATCCATTACCTCTACAAGATCGAATACATCTGGATTTTGCGTCATAAAGTTGCTGATCTACATAGCAAATAATTAAATGGTAAATTAATTGATATTAAAATAGTATGTATAGTATGTAATAGTATGTAATAGTATTAAACATTTATCACTTTTAGGATATGAGCATTAAGAAGTCACCATGTAGTCGCATAAAAAATTAAGAAATTTTATCAGCGACTGAAATAATAAATATGATTTACAGTATTTTTAAATAAAATAAAATAATTTAAATTATAATAATAAAAACTTGATGTTCTTTCACAGTTATCCTGTTTTCAAGTGCCACCAGCACTCGGTCAGTTTTTGTTATTCGCACGTACCAGTAGCCCCACTCGTGTTCGTATGTTTTGTTTCAGCAGATTAATTTCCGCTTGTTAATCCATCATTCTTATTGTAAAGCCTTAATAATATATTAGACACGTGTTTTTTTATAAATCTTTTTCTATATATTACTTTATGAGTTTGAGCTTTCTTTTGAACACGGGCTTTCCTCGAAAAAAAAATTTTTTAAGTTTTTTTTTTGATATTGTTGATTCTTTGTACTGTTACATCGTCTCACTAAACTATTGAAAGTAAGAAAGAAATTTTTTTTTTCGTAAGAGAAATACTTTTTCCTCTTTTCTCTCTCTCTCTCTCTCTCTCTCTCTCTCTCTCCAATAAGAAAATTTTAAAACATCTAAAATCGATACTTAGGTCTGGAATGTCAAGGCAAAAGGTCATAACCATGACATGTATATGACTGTACCTGCATTTTTTTTGAGCAGCTAGAGTCCTACACTCACTCACGCATTTTGCGCAGTTGCACTCGCAAGTAGCCGAACGACATATACATATACACACAACGTTATTTTCCAATACTTACTTGTACCTGCGAACACCGTGCGCCCACACATGCATACATGTACATTCCGCGAATGTGCAATTGCATTAACAAAGGGAAATGCTTTTTCCTATATATTATTTTAGTTTTTATTACATAATTAATTAAAGAAAAATTTAAATAATCAAAAAAATAAGAAAAATAAAAAAAATTGTAAAACTATAGTCGTAATAAATTACTATAACATAATTATTAAAATAAACCTAATATAGTTAATAACATGGAATTTTTCTAATTATTATTTAAGCAAATATAAGTAATATTATAAAACTAAAATAAATGCCAGAATTATTATCATATTCTCATTAATTATTTTTGTTATATTTATATATCAATTTACAAAAAAAAGGGGAATAGAATAGAAAAAAGGGGAGAAAAATAAAAATCGACATAAATAAATATTAACAAAAAAAAACAAATATTAATAACGTTTTCTATACGATTAAAGGAATCTAATAGTTATAAATTCAAACAAAGAAAATTGTAATAATAATAATATTATTAGTAATACAAATATAGGAAATAATAAAAATCAATATAATAATAATAATAGCTACTACAAAATCCGTAGAAAATTTAAATGTAACCACGAATTGTTATTAATTTAACTAATATCAATAAAAAAGGCTAAATATTATCAAATATATAAAACAAAAAATGTACAATTTCGAAAAAGGAAATTGCGAATCGAATTTTATAAACAGTGAAGTAATTAATTGAATATCAATGCTAATTATTAAATAAAATTGAAAATTGTATACAGGCTGTAAAGACTTTTCGGGGAAAAACTATAAAAATCCCTTGTTTGTCTATACCGCCTGTGCATTAAATTTTGTATAAAATGACGCATTTCTCGATGCAAACTAGAGAGTTTGTCTACAGACCTTGGGCCTACAATTTGACCTACTGACTTGTATTAGAAAGTAAGTAATAAATACCTTTTTTTTTAAATTAAATAAGTAGTTATTCTTTAAAAAGAGACTCGACTCCATACCCTTTACCCGATTCCTTAGCCTAAAATCCTTTCCTATATAACTCTATTTTTTTATCCATATTAACGGACTAGACAAAAGTCTATGTTGCGATATAGAATATCTGTTCTAACATCCATTTTCTTGATTATTGAGTATATGCAAATTCTAGTAATATTTATAAAGTTTTAATCTAAAAATAATGTAAAATAACTGAAATGTATAGCTGAATTTTAATAAATCTTAGCACCGTGTTAAATAGGACCGTTGCCCATCCCAGGCTAGTATACTTAACTGTATAGGTCTAAAAGGGGAATTTACGTTGTGGACGTAACAGAACAATCTGGATCGCGTTACTTCGCAAGTATTTGAAATATCATAAAATTACTATTAACTCATTTATTTATATCTGAACCTACAATGTTTATAATGAAAACAATAAGAACATCCGTTTAAAATAGTTAACATAATTGCTATATCCAACTTATTGTTTTAAGATGTACGTGTGTATAAGAAATCTCATTATGTAATACTGAATGTACATAAAAAAATGCAATAAGATATTTATCCATTACGTAAACAAATGAATTTGTATATTTCAGTTCTTCTAATAATATTTATAATACATTCAAGATTAGGAGTATTGATTTATAATAATTATACTACTTACGTCTATATTTTTTGTTGCACGAATGTTTGCAATTATCTTTGAGTATTTGATATGTCACATCTAATTTTGTAAACAAACAATTTTTTAAAAGCTCACATTTTATAAAAATTATTTTAAAAATTTTTAGTTTATAGTTTAACACGATACGATACTGTATAGATAATTTTATTTTGTAATTAGTTTTAATAATTTAATTTTAGCATACTATTTTTTATATTAATCAAATAACGTGAAATATATTATTATTCTGACGACTGATTTTATATTTGTTCAGTAATCATAATTTATTGTTATTTACAATGATAAGTGTAATACTTTTATGATTTTAATATGAATGATATTATGAATTGCAATTTTATTTCTTTAGACTTATATTACTCTATTATCAATTTCATAATTTTTAAATATGAACACTAAAGTTTCATTAAGTTATTGAATATGTTAATTATTGATTGACTCAAATAATAAAATGATGTATTACTTTCAATTACCTAGAATGTATATTTAAATATATTATTTCGTCAGTTTTTTAAATTTAATTCTTTTTTCGAAAATCTCAAAAGCATTTACAAAACAAAATTAAATAAATAATTTGTTCTTGGAAAATTACTAAAATACTTACGCATTAGAAACATATTACTAGTTTGTTATTAAAAACAAGTAAAAAAGTTTATTAATTTTTTATCGTGTATTTGTTATAACTCTTATGAATAATAGAACATACTGTTTTTACACAATTCTGCATAAATATTATTATACACGAAAATAGATAAAGTAGGGAGAGAATTTATGTATTTCAATCCTTAATATCATAGCTAAAATATACGGTATAACGTTTTTGTAGATGTATAGATTTCATTCTACTTACTTGGATTTACATTCATGTCCAATGTTACATAATTTAATGCTTGCACTTCTGAAATATCTGATTTTCAAAAAGAAAGAAAAAAATGTTATATTCACACTTTTCAATTGGAACTAATATTACATAAGAACCATTTTAAAAATCTTAAATGAACACATCTTCTATTATTAATTAATGAATTAAAAGGCTTTGTAAATAATTTTGTTTGCTTTGTAAATACTTAATATACAATATTACATTTTCCTAAATCTAAGTAGATAATTTAATTTAGATGGTTAAAAACTCGATTGAATACTATTTTTTATTGTGTTTAATAGTGAATCTAATTTATAAATATAAATAATTATTATTAGTACAATGTTTTCAGGCTGTATAACAATTATATATACTTAATAAAATAGATTAATATTATCTTTCTCGAATATTATTTATTCGTTTTCTCTTATAATTTCAATTCACATTCCAGTGAAAAGTGGTTTTTGCAAAATGTGTTAGTATTGAAAATTATTAAAGGCACTGCTAATGATTAAAGCTGTTTAAAATGCAGAAACAATAATAAGGAATAAATCATAAAGGATGTTTAGAAAGTCTGGAAGTAAATGTAATAACGGAAAACTTCCAATTTTTGTCTGGAAAAAAGTAATCTAAAATATTTGAACTGCGTCATGAACTATAAATCGGGCATTCCGCGCTATGTTTTTAAGTGTACGTAACAAGCGCTTAATCTTGACAATTCATTGCGTTTTATTAACCATCATAGTTCTAATATATTGAACAAGAAATAACAGTGTATAAGATCTTTTTCCATATACATTTATTTAGAGAGAAGTAAAGGAATATTTTCTTTATGTATAAGAATATAAAATTTTCAATGAAGTTGTTAATGAAAAAATAAAATTTTGATATTATTAAATTCAAGAACATAAGAAAAATTAATTGTTACAAGTTTTCAAATTGAAGTTTCAAATAACATAACTACGATTTTTTTATAATAAAGTATTTGTAATTTATTTCACAAAAAAATGACTAAATTTATAAGAGTTTACTAAAATACACCTTTGTTATTTGTAAAATTATATATTCTTTAGCACATAATTATTTATTTTTAAAATATTGATATAATACATATTTCAATAAATATTACTTACTTTCGCAGCATTCAAGGCATTGATCTTTTGTAAATGTAAGTTCTCTTAATCCTGAAAAATACAAAAAGTCGATATAATAAAATATTTTTTCATAAAATAATATGCAAGCATATAAATACCCTTGATAAATAATGCACAACAAAGTAACAAGAATGATGTTAATATTATAAAATTCATTATCGTCAGTATTTGATATTTATTAAGCAGTACACTATTATTATTTACAGTTTCTAATTTTTATCATTATATTTCACTCTCTTTGGTAACGGTATTTATATGATTTAATTTGGAAAGATTAAGATAATGCACATTTATAGTCAAATATTTGCGCAATAGTTTTATTGAACTAAAACGTTAATACTTGTAACTGTTTTGTTATTCGTATTTAATATAATTATTTTTTAAATATTATTTAATGTCATGATTTTAGTAATCGTATAATTTAATAGTATAATATAATTAGGTTTTATATTATATAACTGTATTGAGTATGAGCCGATAGTGCTAGTGGTAATAGATCGGAGCATATTCTACAAAGGTGGTCACTTGAGGAAGCATTTTTTACTCTCGCCTTTAAGCGGTGACCTAAGAAGCGGGATCACAGGGCTAAGTGGCCTCCGCTAAATATTAAACTGCAAGGGCTGAACCGGCTCCTCCCTTCTTCGGAAAGACGGGTTGTTCCTTTTACGTCCTGAAAATCACGGAATCGTTAGGAGGGTAGATGAAGAAAACAAACAAACGGCGTATGCTACTGTTTGAACTTCGCCAGACAAATAAGACCCGCCCTTTCTCCCGGAAGTACCGACAATGGTTGATATTTATTACGACTATAAGGGCTCCGGCTCCTTTGCTTCTCACTACTTCACTGCTCAACAATCTCTTGTGCGCCTTCCTATCTATTTAGAACCTGAATTACGCCACTGCAACTAGCACGAGGCGCTTCCCGCTTTTCTCGTCCGCGCCAATCACAGGCGTCCGCGAGTAACTTCTTGATAACAATGGCATCTTGGCGGAAAAATCCGAACCTTCCTCCCTCACAGGGCAGTTATCGCCTTTTCTTCGTATCGGGAGGACTTCTCCTTCGCTATGTTTCACTTGGCAAGCCACGTCCGAGCGAATCAGAGTGGCCTGGCGTACGTCAGTATGTTTATTTATGAAATTTAACAATATATATAAATTCCAAACAAAGCGCTATGTTTTAACTTGCAATTTTTGTACCTTTATTTGTTCTTTTTCTTTTCTTTCTCTTATCTTTCTTTTTTATGTCATCGGAACCTCAGCCTTTCACTCCGTTCTTCCCGGCCTAAAATGCTAGAGGTCGGAATGAGTTTGTTTCGGGAGAGGGAACGAAAAGAAACGAAAAAAAACTTTCGCGATGTTATATTTAGAATTAAATATAAACAAGTTTATTCATTTATCTGAAACATTAGTAATCGTGGATCGTACATATGTAGGCAGTAAACAACGAATTTCCATACGTAACTTTAAATGTTTCTAGAGACGCGGAGATACGTGGACTTGAATAGTTTTTTTAAACCCTTGGATTTGGCGTAAAAAGCGAATAATTTACCGACGGGAAAGGATGAACATGACGAATCGTAAGACTGCATTGGCAAGGACGAGTACCTAGAAGCAGCTTTGAATGGCGAGTCGAAAGGCTGCGTTCAAAATGTGCGTACGTGGAGGTAACCCAAGGGCGGGTTAACCGAATGACCACACTCACCGAAACGAATGCCGTTATGGCAATTCGAGAAAGAGCGAGTCGAAAGGCTACAACTACTCTATGTGTGTAAACCTCGAAGGCATCTCTATCGTCTTGTAGTTAAAAGACCATGTGGGCTGTTCAGAGTACCTGGAGGCTGCACCAGAGCGGCGATTGATCCCGCATTTCAACTCACCGGAACTGTGCTTCTCGACTTTTTATACGTCCTTCGGAAGAGCTTTCATACACACATTTTTCACTCGTGGACCTAGTGGAGGGGTAACTTTTCTTAACTTTTGCTCTTACAGTATTTTATCAAAGGCAGTGAGAACGATGGCAGCGTGAGCGCATCACGTTTAGATGAATTCACGCTGCTTTCCGAGTTTGGGGGACTTTAGCCTAACTCTGCAATAGGTTTCCTTCCACGGCCTCCTCGTTCCCTCTGACTATGTACACTTTCTCTCACATGCTACTCTCACTTCTCAATATGCTCTCTCTCTCTCTCACTCGCTTAGTACTTTTTCTCGCTCATGTTTCTTGGTGGCTTGCCACTTTTGCTACATTTCTTTGCTCCGGAGACTCCGCTCGTATCTGGAGCAGCAAAGAATCGTACATTTCGCTTTCTCGGTGTAGAGGGCAGCTTTCTTCTTTTTCTATATTAAGCGACTTTTCTTCTTCGCTTTCTACCACTTTACGATCCGCGATACTGGCAGACGCCTGCGATGGAAGATTCCGTTGCAACGTGTATGAAATCAATTCAAATCAATTTTCAGTAGAAAACCATTTTTTTTTATAAAACACAACTTTCTACATTTTTTAGTTAATGCTTAAATTGTTAATTTGGAATTTTTATTTTTTTTTTATTAATGAGCGTCATTCTTTAATATCGTGACTGTTCCGATTTTATATTATTCTCTTTTGTTTGGTATTGACTTTACAATAAATTTATTAAATAAACGTAGTGTAAAGGGTTAATTAGATATACCGATTGAACAATATCTCGACGCCTTTACTTATTTCTTATTCTACCTATTGTTATAATATCTTTTTATTGCAAGTTTCTCTTCTCAAATTTCTTTATCCCTTCGCATTTATATCCGCATATTTGATATACAATTTTTTTAATGACTTAAAGATAAGACTTAATAGTTTTTATAAATTCTTTCTCCGAACATAACTTAACGTGGGTGCACCAAACGCTCGTCGTATCTTTGTGAGATGTACCGAGCCCATAATGACAGGAAATTGTGGAGGTCTCCATTTTAGATGGAAAAAAGTCCCTGGAATATTCCATTCGAGCAGCGGGTCCGTGAATGTTCCGCGGGGGCTCGTAATAAATTAGACCGGATTACAGCACAGGGAATCGTTTTACCCCTATTGGCGCAGCCTTGATTTGAAAGGTTCCTAAAATAGGGTGCATGAGAGTCTTCTAGTCAATTAAAGCGGAAGAAATGATAGGAATAGGGATCATTATCAAGTACTCGGAAACGGTTTCAAACGTATTTTGAATATAAGTCTTGCATCTGTGATTCTCCTTTTAATGGATCGATTGATAATTGCACTACTTGGATTATTTTTTCTTTTAACTAAGTATTTCGCCCTTTTTATGGTAGAATACCGAAAACATAATAAAAAACTATTTTGTCTTTGTTAGAGCGATCTGATGTAGAACAGCGCTTTTCCGTTCTTCTTAGGACAAAATCACAAGAAAATCTCCCCTTCCTTCCGCCCTTCACAAGGTGAAGCGTCTTTCCAAGTTGGTGAACAAGAGAATAACATAAAATATAAAGGTCAATCGGTTACAACACCGTCCAACTAGTCTTCCTTCGTTTATAAGATCCAACAACATTGAACTCTATTGGTTTCATCTCAAACTTAATATAATAAACGAATAATGTAACATATAGTAATTTAACACTATTCCTATTATAATTTCATAGTAAATATTAAAAAATTTAATAATTCACAGTTTTAATAAATTGGATTATTAAAATATTATCACCAGTTTACTTTTTTTATTGATAAATATTGTTTATAAATATTGGAAATCAGGATATAAGAATTAGATATTTCTCAGTATAAAATAAATTAACTACAGTAATTAAGTACTTTATTTTGAAAAATATGTTATACAATTTTCTTACATTATATATCATTGAAAAAGATTAGTATTTTTTTCTATTATTCAAACGTATTCAATTTTTCAGCCGCTTTGGAAACAATCCTACATATCTACTTCCTGGTGGTCCTGTTCGACCTTTTCCTTAAAAAATTTGATTATTCAATTTATATTGAAAATCATAACATTTCAATAAGAATAAAACTAGTCAATTATCTTTATAATACATCTTACTTTTAAGAAACATGAATAGACATGCATCAGTACAACCACTTCTGCATACTTCCATAATAACTAGATATAATAATATAACAGATAAATAAATAAAATTTTAAATTTGTAATAAACAAATTCGATTTTATTTAAATAATTAATAAAAGTTTTAATTAGTTTTTATCAAGTAAAATAAGTATAAGTATATATGTTATAAACATGTGATGCTTTTTACAAGCTTTTATATAAAAGTAATCATAATTTTGAAAAATATATTTATGAATTATTATTTTATTCACTTTCAGCAGTTAATAAGAAGTTAATAAATAAATTTCAAAATATATTTGTCAATATTTATCATATATTCAATTTAGGACAAATTATGAAGGAAATGACTTCATAAATATTATCTAAAGGATCTTAGAAGTCTAAATTCTGTATAAAATAAACGTCTCTTATTGTGTAAGCTCTTTATAACAAAAATATGTACAAACGAAAGAATCTAATATTTAGCATGCAAATATTTTTTTCTATTTTATTGTTTAATTTTCACCGTGTTTCATACAATAATTTATACAGATGTCATTAACACCGCATTTCGAAGATCGATAGAAAAGCCGGCATACATGACCTTCCACTAAATCCTCTTAGTCACAGGCAAGGAACAGGCAACGGATGACAAACACGATTGCCTAGGAGCCCCCCCACTCCCACGACCATTGGATTTGTTGTTAAAAGAATTCGGAAAGGCGAAGGACAGTCAATCTTATTTCAGTTATATCCGATTGAACGAAAAAATAGAATTTCACTAATTACATTGACACTTGGCTTGTTTGATTTTTTGTCCTTTACCCTTCGATTAATATAAGAAATGCTACCAATATTTGTATTTTCTAAAAACATGTAGTACCATTACGATTTAACAATAAATCTCGAATTGAGATTTTAGTTTATTTCGAGTTAGGTGTTACAATAATATATTCATAAACGTTAACGCTATTTTTACATGACATATACAAGATGAACTTCGTTTAGGATAATGTATTTTTTTTATTAATAAACTAAGAAATTTTTATATATTTATTGCTTCATATTTATAACCGAATTGTTAATCTTGTTATTGTTGAAAAAGAACTTCCTGTTTTGGATCAAATCAATGTCATACAACATAATTTGTAAGAATTAGAATTTTTGCACGACTAATTTTACAAGCAAAGTTAAAACCGAAATTGAGCCATATGATTTGATAAATTTAAATTATTTGACAAGCTTCTACTACTGAAATCTAATTTCTGAAAACTTTGGAGCAGTGCATAAAAAGTTCTTATCTCTTTGTAATGGTAAGAATTGAAAATTTTTAGAAAAGCATCAATATTTAAAATTACATGTTTAAAAACATAATGTTTATCACTTAGTGATTTATTTTTTAAAAGTAGATGTAACACATGCTTAAGCGTTTATGTACCTAATGATTTATTAAGTTATAAAATAAATAAAATATTAGATGTGTAACTTTTTTTATAATAAAAGTAAATGACGAGCTTACGTTTACAACCTCGAAGACATTTAGATTCTGTTTGGAATATTTGCGATTCTATGTAAAAAATAATTAATTGATAAATTACATTATATTGAAATAGTATTCATTTTAATTTGATAATGCATATACACTATTTTTATTTTTATAAGTTTTGCCATTTACACATTAAGTAGTAATCATATTCTTATATAAATAAATGTCAAAACTTTTAAAGTGACTTCAATAATAAATATGATGTACAACCTTATTTAAAAAATAAAATTTTAAATTACAACTCCTTGATTTCTTTTCTTCGTGAGATAAGTAAACTTTATCATTTTTTAATTAATCATACAAAAATTCTCAAGATAAAATTCAACAAACGAATTGTTATTTTTTCACGAAACCAAAAATTTATCGAAACTATTGTTCATTAAAAATATACCATTATCTGTCAAATAGATATTAAAATTTAAACCAATGAACAATACACAACGTTTAGGATTAGTCTTCGGCCTTCCTGTTGTATGGAAGATTTATCAAGTTTTTACTGCGCACTAACTTGTTCGTGTCACGAATTACTTTCACCAGCTCTAACACATAGTCAAGTCCTTTTTTTCTCGTAAGTTTCATATGTAGTTTATTTCATTACGCATAGAACCAATTGCAAAGCAGAATCCTTATTCGCATGTTATTAGTAGTTACATCTGCTCCTCGCAAAGTGACATGGTGTCAGATTTACTTGTATTTTTCCTGAGCCCACATGTAAGGAAAGGATACATCGTAGACTTGTCCGCTTTTTCTAGTTGTTAGTGAGTAACCGGTATTCTTTTATACGTATGTAGATCACGCGTGCTTGTCTAAAATTGGCTTCAACATCTATCTTCTCGCGATAAATTATACACCACGTGTTACGTTTAGAGGTTCATAACATTAAAGCTAATTCGTGCGTAAACTCCTTAGTGTCTCCGATCGTCTCGCATAATCTCTCGCGCTACAATAATAAGATCGCGTGACAACACTGATGCCATATTTCTAAGTGCCACCAGCGCTCGGTCAGTTTATTGGTTCGCATGTGCCAGCAGCATAACTGAGGTTCATATGTTTGGTATTCGGTAGAGTAATTTGTCATTATTATTCCAAAACTTCAATAATAAATGAGTTACGCGATTCTTTTGTAACTTTATTTTTTGTGTACTATTTTTACTTGTTTTCTTTGTATGTTCCCACTAATTGGATCGAGCTTTTTTCAAAATAAATATTTTTTAAAATTTTATTTTTATTTGATATATATTGTTTATTCTTTGTATGATCTCGAAAACATTACTTCTCGAAATCTTATTATGAAATAGTATAATTACATAATATTGCACAAATCATAATTTTCTATGGAAAGAAATGAATTTGAACATTATAGTTTTTATAAAAATAATTATAATGTATTGAAAAATGTGAGTAATGATTAATAAATTTTATTCTACTTACTTGCATATTTTCGTTCGCATGACTGTCTGCAATCATCTTTAAATATTCGATGTGTGATATCTAAGTACAATATTAGTAACAAACGATATTTTTACAACAATTTTAATAAAAAGCAAATATATTAAAAGAATCACTTTAAAACGAAAAATAACGTAAACTTTAAAACGTAAACCTAGTTTATTATTTAAGATGATATGAAGCCGTATAAATAATTCTTTTAAATAATTTTTTAATTTAATTTTAGCTTTGCTGCTTCTTATAAATTAAATAAGAATGTAACATATATTTAAATAGATATAAATTAATATTAATATTATTTTCTGGACCATTAAATGGTTTTTCTTAATAAATCAAAATTATTATTATCATTTTTATAGTATTTCACAACAAAATATTAAATAAATACGTTGCAAATGAATATTAGAAAAAAATAATAATTTACTTTTTTGAATATTATTCTTTTGATACCTACCTCATATTATTTATATACGTATAGTAAATATTATAATCATAGCAACACTGTGAAAAATATGTTTCGATTGAATTTTGTGATCAATAATTTATATTTTTTATTTGTTCAGTAATCATAATGTATTGTCATTTACAATGATAAGTATAATACTTTTATGATATTAATTTGAATTATATTATGATTAGTGATTTTATTTCTTTAGACTTGTATTATTCTATTATTAATTTCTTAATTTTTATATATTAACACTAAAGATTCATTAAGATAATGAAGATATTAATTTTTGATTGATTTAGGTAATAAAATTAATTATTGTTGAAATAATTTATTATTAATATATATTTAATTCTTTTTGCCGTGTGTTTAGAAAATTTAAGTCATTTTTCAAGAGTCTTAAAAGCTGTTATAAGACAAAATTAAATAGAAAATATGTTGTTTCTTTATTTACGCAAAAATAAATTAAATACTTCTACATTTAAAATATATTACTACTTTCGTTTGCAAAATAGATAATAATAATTTTATAGATGAATTTTGTTTCATGGAATGTTTCAATTGCTTTATTAATTATTAACTGGGTATTTATTTTGTATAGTGATTATTATTTATACTTATAATATTAACAAGCACTAAAGGGGTTAAAAAATTAAGACTTCTCTCTAAATAACTCAAAAGTCAAAATTAAAATAAATAAAAAAATTCCTCTTTATGTACAAATTCGTCAATTACATCGAAGGTCTAAATTGTCATTAGGTATTACAATTATACTTTGTAATATACAAAAATAGTATTTCTCTATCATGAAACTGCAATATTATTTAGGTACCTGTCTTAATCCAAATACTCCACTTAGACCTTTTATATATTATTTTTTACAAAGTTGCATTGATGGAACAATTTATGAATTTCATTTATATCGAAAATTTTTATGAGCGGATCGAAATCAACAATAAAAATTAAAAATATATTAACTCCCATAGATGTATTAATATATTCTTTACAACTTTTAAGAAAAAGTTTATTGATATATAGTAAAATTGCATTATTCTACACAAAAACTATTATAGGGTAATAAATAATGCAAACAACTGAATTTAAGAATTGATTGTACTTCAAATGTACTTTAATCCTTAATAACATGGTTATAATATACGGAAGAATATGTGTATAAATTTATAGATTTTAATCTACTTACTTGGATTATTATCTACTTCGAATTTTGTATAGTTTCTTACTGTCTCTATGGAAATATCTGTTTTGCATATTGAAAAAATATACTTTATTCACAATTTTGAATTAAAACGAATATTTTTGGAACGATTTTGAAAATATTAAATGTATATGTCATTACGTTATTAACTAATGAATTGAAAGACTATGCAAATGATTTGGTTGTTTTTATTATTACAAACAATTAATGTACAACCTTACTTTTCTTAAATCAAAGTAGATGAACAATCTTTAGATGTTATTATAAACTCAATTAAATCGAATTATTTAATATTTTAATTACTTGATCTCATTTATAAATATAAACCAGTATTTTTAGTTAAGCGTTTTAAAACTGCATAAGAATTAAATGCGTTTTAATAAAATATTAGCAATAGTGCTAATATTTTTTGAATTCATTCATAATTTTAATTCATATTATGGTAAATAATGTATTTTGCAAAATATTTTAGAATTCAAAATTGATAAAGATACTGCAATTGATTAAAATCGTTTATAATGCATAAACAATAATTAAGGACAAATAATAAAAATATTTGAAAAAACTAGTAATAAATGTAATAACACAAATATATTTTTATTTTCGTTTGAAAAAAATCTGTGAAATATATTTAAACTATATGTCATGAAAATGACGTATCTGCATCATATTGACTTAGTGTTGACAATTAATTACGTTTTAGAGACTATCTCAGTTTTAATATTTTGATAAAGAAATAACAATGGATAGGATCTTTCTTCAAATATATTTATTTAAAGTGAAATTAAAGGATAATTTTTTCTATGTATATGAATATAAAATTTTAAATGAAGTTGTTAATTAAAAATAAAATGTTGATATTATTAAATTCAAAAACATAAAAAAAATTAATTGTAACAAGTTTTTTAAATTGAAGTTTCAAATAACATAATTTTTTATGATTTTTTTATGATTTGTAATATAATTGCCAATACGATTATTTAATCTATATTAGTTTACTATGTATTTTTATTATTTAAAAATTGTATAGAATTTAAGAAGTTTTGAATCAAGTGTATCAACTAACTTTCATTTAATGAATATTCGTGAAGTGATTTTAATATATTTCTTAATGTTCAAATAAGTTATATAGAATAAAATTAAAAGTACATTATTTTTATTGATAAAATTATATATTGTTTCGCATGTAAGAATTTTCTTATAAAATATTGATTAAAAATATGTCTTACTATCGCAACATTCTAAGCATTGCTCTTTTATAAATGTAAGTTCTTTGCCTCCTGAATAATATAAAATGTAGAAATTATTATGTGTTTTTTCGTAAGAAAATATTAATGAGTGTAAATACCCTTGATAAATAATACACAATAGAATAACAAGAACGAGATTAATATTCTAAAATTCATATTCAATATTCAAATTTCCAACAATATTATATTTAGCATTACACTATTCAAACTCGCGAACTCATTAAATAACACATTCTTCGGTAAAGATATTTATATTGATGAAAGTAAAAATATTTAGATAACATGCTTTGATAGTTAAACATTTAATAATACTTTTATTGTACTTAAAACATTAATATTGGTAACGGTTTTATTTTTTTGAATGTTTCCAATGACGTCGTTGAAAAAAATATTTTTTTAATATATTTTAATGTCACTATTTAAATAATATATTTAACAATGTAATATAAATAGATTTTATAATATAGTCTGTATTTTTTTGTATGAAATTTTTAAAGCTTATATAAGTTACAAACAAAATATTATATTTAACTGCAAATTTTACATTTTTGCTTTAATTATTGAAATTTTATTTGGGATCATCTAAATTTGTTAATACATTTAACTATTTTCAGGCATTGATTTAAAACAAGATCTCACGATCTTTGCTATAGCTTTAACGTTTCCCTTTCTTATTATTAATGTTTTTATTAATGAAAACATCTTCCTGCTTTATGTCAAGTTAACGTCAAGGACTCAAATTTATTTATCATCAACACAATTGTAGGAATTGGAATTGTTGCATCGCTAATTTTATAATCAAATTATAAGCAATTTATAAGCAAAGTTAAAACCGTAATTGAGATATAATATGTTCATTAAGTAAATTGAAATTATTTGAATACGTGTATAGCTTTTACGACTGTGAATAAAATTTCATTTTTCTTGATGAATTTGGCTTTGTGAATTATATTTCAACTGTTTTAGACAATAATTGTTTGTTTGTTTTGTGTATCGATTATTATTTAAACTTACATATAATATTATATTATATTATTTACAAACACTTATGAAGTAAGAAATCGAGATATCTCTTTACATGAGTTATATATCGAAGTTGAAAATAAATACGATTTATTAATATTAATACGTATTAATAATAATTTCCTCTTTAAATATAAATTCTTTAATTATATCGTAGATTTAAATTTCTATTAGGTATTACAATTATACTTTGGAATATATAAAAATAGTGTTACTCCATCATGAAACTGAAATTTTATTAAATGTACATTACAAGTACATGTTTTAGCAAAAAGATTACGTTGATCGAAATACTCCTCTTACATCTTTTGTATAATTTTTCTTTAATTTACATTGATATAATAATGTTTATGAATTTCATTTATACCAAAAATTTTGATGAGCAGTTCGCAATAAAATTCCATATATATTAACCCCGCTAGATGTATTACTATGTTCTTTACAACTTTTTTTTTATCTAGAAAAAAAATTTTCTAGATACATAGTAAATTTGAAATATGTTTAAATATTATAATCATTATTTAAAAATATATACTATATTTAAATATATTTAATATATTTAATAATGTCATATACATAGATTTTATAACATATTACTGCATGTTTTTATATCAGATTTAATAGTGTATATAAGTTCATAAGTATATAAGAAGTACAATGTTATAATTATATTTATATAATTATATAAATATACTTATTTAGCCTTAAGTATTAATATTTTATTTAGGATCATTTATATTTGTTAATACATTTATCTACATTATGGTACTGATTTCAAACCAGTATTCACGATTTTTGAAAATCTGAGCAATCAGAGATGTTGTTTCAACATAATTATTAATTACCTTCTCGTAAATTTTATTTTTGTATGTCATAACAATATATTAGTATTATTTTCCATTATTCAAACATACTTAATGTTGTGTTTCCTGTGGAAACCTTCCTAAATATGCACTCCCTGGTATCTTTTGTCGAGGTTTTTCTAAACAAATTTAATTATTTATATTTATAATGAAATTTACTAAATTTCATGAAATATACTAAATTAACTTTATAATTCAACTTACTTTTATTGAACATGAACATACATGCGTCATTACAACCACTTCTGCATACTTTATGAATTTCTAAATATAATAAATATACAGATTAAAAAATAAATTTTTAAATAAGAAAATTCATTATATACACATTCAATTTTATTGAAACAATCAATAGATATTCATAATAGTTTTTATCTAATGGAAAATCTCATGTGTTATAAATATATGATATTTTTTATTTATTAGATGTGTATATTTTTGTCGAAGAAATAATAAATCTGAAAAATATGTAAATGTATAATTAATATTTATTCATTTTCAATGGCTAATAAGTAGGATTTATAAATATATAATTAATAATATCAATATTCTAATTATGAAAATGACTCATAAAATATTATCTAATGCAGATAATATTAAAATGTAGAAATCTAAATTCCGCACAAAAAAAGCTTCTCATTGTAATAAAATCTTTATTATAAAACTATCTATAAACACTTTAATAATTAATTTTTTACCGTGTTCTTTTTTCAATTACATTATTTAACTCTCGATTTTTCGGATACAGTAATTTACATAGATGCTATTGCAAGAACTGCTTAGAAAGCTTTCCTGAGTTCGAAGGAAAAACAATCTTTTATCTTTTATGGCATTTAGCTATAAACTAATGCATAAACTGACACAACTGCTTTCTTACATCATCTTACAACTGCTTGACATCATGTATTTTATTAATTAAAAATTACATTTTTAATTAATATTTTAAAAAATGTTTCTATTTACATTTATGATCTTCTGTAGATTTTATAATCTTTTACATAATTATGGCTTTAACATTATAGCTATAACATTATGGCTACCATTCGATTGATAATGTTTTTATTAATGAAAAAATCTTCCTGCTTTATATCAATTCAGTGTCAAGAACTCAAATACATTTATCATCGACATAATTCGTAAGAATTATAATTATTGTACGGCTAAGTTAGAAGAAAAGTTAGAACTGTAATTGAGACTTAATGTGCACTTCGGATAAATTCAAATTATTGGAATACATGTAAAACATCTATGACTGAATATAGTTTCGGTAAAATTTAGAACAGTACATAATAATTTATTATCACTTGACAGTAGTATTAAAACTTAGAGACTCACTCTTAATAGCTTAATCTTTTATCACTTATAGTTTTATTATACAAAAGTGAATGTAACAAATGCTTATGTATTCATGTACCTAATGATTTATTAAGTTATAATATGCATAGAATGTACTTTTCTTTATAATAAGTCCATGTATAACTTACGTTTACAACCTTGAAGACATTTCCATTCTGATTGGTACATTTGCGATTCTACGTAACACATAATTAAATGTTAAATTAATTGATATTGAAATTATATGTGTATGTTTGTTCAAATATAATTATCAAATTATATTTGATAATTGCTTCTATCAATTCTTGCTCTATTATTACTTTTACCATTTTTGGGATATGAAGCTTAAGTATTAATCACATTGTCACTTATAAAATAAGAGATTATTTTACGTGACTGGAAAAATAATTTTTGTGTATAGTATTATTAAATAAAATACAATTTTTTAATTGAAAACTTCTATTATATACTTGATTTTTTTTATTTGCTAGATAAGTAAACTTGATTTTTTTAATTAAATACACAAAAACTCACAAAATAAAATTCCATAAACAGATTATAATTTTTTCACTAAGTCAAAAAGTTGTCTAAATGTTGTAATTTTTTTTGATAAGTAATAGATAGTCTTTATACGATCTTGGTTGCATGATTTCACAAGCTTGCGAAATGTCGCATAAATAATATTTAATCATTTATTTATATTTAATCCTGTGAAGATCGTAGAGAAAAGAATAAGAACATACATTTAATATAGATAACATATTAGCTAGATCCGAATTATTATTTTAGGATATACGTATGTATGAGAAATCTTATTATGTAACACTGAAAGTACATAACAATGCAAAAGACATTGTATTATGCATTATACAAACAAACGAATGTGTCAGTCATTTTAATAATTATTACAATATATTGAAGAATGTTGGTTGATTTACGAAATTTGATTCTACTTACTTGCATATTTTTTGTCACATGACTGTTTGCAATCATCTATTAATATTTGATGTGCCACTTCTAATTTTGAAAACAAACAATATTTTAATAACAATTTTGATATAAAACCAATATCTTATGTGCAAAATTTACAAATATTTAATATATGCTTAATTTATTCTTTAATGTGATATAAACCTATATAAAAAAATAATTCTTTGTTATTATTCTTAATAATTTAATTTAAGCTTTAAGGTTTTTTTATTAACTTGAGAAGATCAAGTTTATTTAGACAGGTATCAATTTATGTAAGTGGTGTTATTTGTTTTAAAAATCTTTTCTTTAGATGTTTTAGATTTTTCTTTATAATTCTAAATAATAATAATAATAATAATGTTTTAAATAAATACATTGTAAATGAATATTAGAAATAAATAACAA
The DNA here is from genome assembly GCA_018907045.1 of Wiebesia pumilae. Taxonomy (NCBI): domain Eukaryota; kingdom Metazoa; phylum Arthropoda; class Insecta; order Hymenoptera; family Agaonidae; genus Wiebesia; species Wiebesia pumilae. The sequence goes on along the minus strand of JACCHZ010000189.1, from coordinate 82,798 downwards.
TTTACTTTTTCAAATATTATTCTTTTCTATAGTAAAAAAATATTTTCATACTCAATTTCATAATAAATAAAATATTTTTTAGATTTGTTCAGTAATAATAATAAATTTTTGATAAAATTTTAATTCCAATATTTTTATAATACTAATTAAAATTATATTATGATTAGTGGTTTCATATAATTTAACTTATATTACTCTATTTTCATGTTTATAATGTGCAACGAGTTTTTCTGTCATCGAATCTCTGTTCGGGCGCCATGTAACGGTAAATGACCATTAATTGTTTTCTCTCTATTCTCATTTTTCGTGTCCCTCCGCGGACATTTTTTAATGATTTAACCTGTCCTTCTAGCAGCAGCGGCTGTTCGGTCTTTCGCGCCTCCTGGCTATCGTATATTTGACAATGTAATTTAAACAGATTTTATTGTAGAGTCTGTATTTTTTATATGAAATTTTTAACTACAAATTTTACATTTTTATTTTAATTATTGATTTTTTTGATCATGTGAATTTGTTAATGCATTTATCTGTTTGCGTCTTAGTTTAAAACGAAAGCTCATGATCCTTGGATTTGAATGATCAAGGATAGCATCTTATGCAAGCTGTTTGAATTAATTTTTTTTACTTCTAAAGAATTTGGTTAGAGATTTTGGGTTTGCATAATTTTACACAAATAATTGTATAGGAAAATAAATAAATAAAGTAATTAAATTTATGTTCTTTAATCCTAAATGATACACTATACAATATACGGATAAATATGAGTTGAAAATATAAATTTGATTCTACTTACTTATATTTTCTTTTGGATGTGATGTAAAATTTCGTGCCCTCTCTTCAGAAATACCTGATTTGCATAACATAAAAATTAGTTTTATTCCTAATCTTTTAATATTTAATGAATTGGAAGATTATGTAAATCATTATATACAAACTTAATCTTTCATAATTCTAAGAAGATGAAATATATATAACTGGTTATAAATTCTACTGTTTCGTAATTTTCATTGTATGAAATAATGGATCCAATTTTTAGTCTAAATAAGTATTATTTAGACTATAAATAATAAAGTTTTAATAAGTAAAGTTTTTAGGGTACATAACAATTAAATTCGATTTAATTAAATATTAGCAATAGATTAATATTATCTTTCTCGAATATTATTTATTCGTTTTCTCTTATAATTTCAATTCACATTCCAGTGAAAAGTGGTTTTTGCAAAATGTGTTAGTATTGAAAATTATTAAAGGCACTGCTAATGATTAAAGCTGTTTAAAATGCAGAAACAATAATAAGGAATAAATCATAAAGGATGTTTAGAAAGTCTGGAAGTAAATGTAATAACGGAAAACTTCCAATTTTTGTCTGGAAAAAAGTAATCTAAAATATTTGAACTGCGTCATGAACTATAAATCGGGCATTCCGCGCTATGTTTTTAAGTGTACGTAACAAGCGCTTAATCTTGACAATTCATTGCGTTTTATTAACCATCATAGTTTTAATATATTGAACAAGAAATAACAGTGTATAAGATCTTTTTCCATATACATCTATTTAAAAATGATAAAAGGAATATTCTTTCAAAGTATATAAATTTCTAATTATAATTTCTAATTATAATTAGAAATTCATTATAGTTATTAATTGAAAATGAAATTTTAAAAATAAGTTTCTAAAATCGCAAGACAATTTCTTATTCTATATTAATTTACAATGAATTTTTAATATTTTAATATTGTACAAAATTTAAGTAACTTGGAACCAAATATTTCACCAGATTTTTCATTAAATGTATATAGGTAAATTTAATTAGATAAACTGTTTGGATAAAATAGACGGAATGAATATTAAAAGTGCAACATTTTTAATGGTAAGGTAGATTTTGTCTAGCAAATTATTATTTTCTTATAAAATATTGATTAAATAATATCTTACTTTCACAACATTCTATGCATTGTTCTTTTACAAATGTAAGTTCTCTCAATCCTGGGTAATAAATAATGTATAAATTATCAAGAATTTTTTCATAAAAAAATATTAAAACATGTAAATACCCTTGATAAAAAATACATAATGCATTAACAAAAACGAAATTAATATTCTAAAATTCATTTTCATTATAACTTGATATTATTTTTAGTATTACACTATTCAAACTCACGAACTCATTAAATAACATATTCTTCGGACACAGTATTTATACTACTGAAAGTAGAAGAATTTAGATAACGTACATTAATGGTTAAATATGTTTTTAAATACTTTTTTCGAGCTTAAATCGTTAATATTTTGTAAATGTTTTGTTATTCGAATGCTGTTTAATGATGTAATTGGAAAAATGAAACTTAATAAATATTTTGTTAATGTCACTATTTAAATCGTATATTTGACAATATAATTTAAATAGATTTTATTGTAGAGTCTGTATTTTTTATATGAAATTTTTAACTACAAATTTTACATTTTTATTTTAATTATTGATTTTTTTGATCATGTGAATTTGTTAATGCATTTACCTGTTTGCGCCCTAGTTTAAAACGAATGCTCATGATTCTTGGATTTGAATGATCAAGGATAGCATCTTATGCAAGCTGCTGTTGAATTATTAAGAGGTATATTTAAACGTTTAATATTTCCCCTTCATAAATCATCGTACAGTTGAACATAGACATATCTTTTAAAACTTTAAAGAAGAATTTTCGCTATTTCCATCGTGTAGTCGCAACTATAATTTGTATTTTTTCTAAATGAAGTATACAGACAGTCGGAACTATAAGTTACATTAATTTCAGAATAACGTAGACCCGATTACAGTCTTGCTGAATTAAATTCTCTAGAAACTCTCCAAATTGGAGTGGAAACTACATCAGTAAGCTACAGTTCAGGAGATGCTTTTTTCGCCAATTTTCGCTTGCCCTGATTTCACAAAAACTTTCGTACTCTAAAGCAATACGAGTATGGAAGGACTGAGCATAGTACTCGCGCAAGAACAAAATAAAATGGGACGTATCGTAGCATATGCCAACCGAAAGTCCAAGAAGAGATACAGGAACTACACATCTACCAAAAAGAAGTGCTTGGAGAAAATCAGAAAGATGAAGGATTTTCTGGAAGGTCACCACTTCATTGTCATTACAGACCATTAAGCACTCCGACGGCTGAAATAGATCTGTAACTCGTCAGTGAATCCAGCATGCTGAGCTAGTGAGCTTAGTAGGTCGAATTTCGAAATCAGATAGGAGTTAAGAATCTTAAGAGGCTGCAATATCCCGTGGTAGAAAAGTAGTTGGTCGCCTCACCTGGATTTCTATATCACAGTCAAATTCACGTACAAATGAGTACTAAATAGCTTGGACTTAAAAAACACTTTAGAAAACTAAAGCTCTCCATTTCTAAGAACGAACGATTACAGGTACTCCAACAGAATTATAATTCTTCAATGCAGGTCAATTAGACATCGACAAAATGGGTAGTCATTTAGCGAATCGTTATTTCTGGCCCAACATATTCTGCGAGGCGGCCAAATACGTGTAAAGTCACTAAATGTGCCTGGTCGTCAGAGCCAAATAACATGTGCTGGCTAAGTTAATTTTAGTAACCGACGTGCAAGAAACATAGAAAAAGATTTGAATCTATTCAATTGGACTCTAGCCTGCGTCCTAAATCTAAAACGTCTGGCTCGTGATGATAAACGATTGTTTCACCAAACGGGTCAAACTGGTAGCGTTACTAACTAAAAGGCGACACCGTAACCATCAAAGTCAAGCAACTTGCAGTACTTTACAATGAATATCTAAAAACCACTGTTATGTACATCAGCAAATAATTCATTAGTCGGAACTTGATCGGATTCTTCGAAAGTTATGGAATTCCGCACAGGAGAACACCAGCATTTTAAGGAAATATATTACGTTGTTTCATACACGTAATTAGAATTATATAATGGGAAATCTACCATCTAAATGCCAGTGTGTGCATTTACTCATTGTAGTTTAGATTATGTGAGGCGAATTTCAATTCAGAAAAATTCAATAGTGCATTTCAATTAAAACATATATTTATATTTTTATTTGTTTTGCGACTAAAGCGATACATATTGAGCTAGCGTTGGATTTATCGACGAAAGTATTTTTAAACAGCTCCAAATGGTTTATATGTTGCCGTGGTAGATATCTTTGTATTTGCTCGGACAATGGCATTAACTTTATTAGAGGATTATGGGAAGCTTTAGTGAAATCTGCTAAACTTCATCTGTGCCATGTAATAGGTAAAATTTCCTATACCGATGCCTAGAACACGTGTACGAACAAACATGTGACGTGTTTGTCGTCATCGAAAAGACGCCATTCGGCACGGCGATCACAACAGCGAAGTAAAAATTACTACATTATTTACCTAATATTGACATAAAATTGACTTAGCCATCTACATGACTCATTTTTATGATTTCAATCTCGCTTTTTCTGTTAATAAATAGAATAAGAAATGGTCACAATTCTTTCTACCGCTTGTAATAGGTAAGAGAAAGTAGGTTGGTGGGAGGGAGGCTCAGACGTATGTATATATACTCTCGTTGTTTGTTATTCACCTCCTGCTTTTTCGTCCTTCTGGTGGTGGCGGCGGCTCAGTCCCACGTGCTCTCTGGCTATCTCGTCCCGGATGACTCAACAGCGGACCAGATTTGTGGCGGGAGTATGAGGCGCGGAAAGACCAGGGCGAATAAAACAAGGCATTTTTTTATTGAGTATTAATATTAAAAATATTTTATTCAACTTAAACTTACAAGAGTTTTTTTTTACGGTACCCTTACTGTTTACAAAACATCACTATTTTTTATTAGTCACGGCGATGATTTATAAGCTATCGGCGAATATTATACAATGATTTCGCAGTGATTATAATTCTAAGAGAATACGGCGGTGGTAGGATCCGGACCTCTTTTCCGTTTTCCTACCGGCTCTTGATCCGCGACACGGCTGACCTTTCGCGACGAATCCATCCTTCGCACGCTTAAACTATCGAATGCTAATAAATAATAGCAACCGGGTGATCTCACGTGTACGTATTGTTTGTTTTATGATATTACCTATTACACTGTATATTTATTTGTTGAATAAATTGCATTTGAAATGTATGATTTTACCATTAAGCTAAAAATTAATTAAGCGCAAAATTAAGCTAAAAAATTTGAGTTTTTTTTCGCTTTAGACACTATATTTAAATTTTAAAAATTATACTAAATTTTAAAAATTTTACAGTATTTAATAATACTGTAAGAAATATTTATTATTCCAGGCTCTTTCATAAATTTCTTAATTTAATTACGTGACTATATAGATATGATTACTAGATAATCTTTTTATTCCAATAGTTAAAAAAAAGTATTAATAGAGCGTATCTAAGAATCAGTAAAAGTAATTATTAAATTAGCATGTATATTATTTGAATATAAATTAATTCACTAATTAAAGTTGGTTATGAAGCATCGATAACATACCGATCAAAAGAGCTCTGTCTTAAAGGCTGTAAAGGAAAGATGTAAATTTACGTATTATAAAGAAACATAGACGTCTAATATTCTAGTAAAATAGGTTTAACAATTAACAAATTATTAGGTACATGAACTCCTAATAATTACATCCACTTTTATATAATAAAATATTAGGCTATTAAATATGTGCTTTTAAGTATTGATGCTGTTGCACAATTTCTTAAATGCCGATGCGAGCGATAAAAAATTATTATCCACTATTTCAAATAGAGAACTTTTATTGTAAATTTACTAAATTTACTCGTGGAATAATGCTAATTCTTGCAAATAATGTTAATGATATATGAAATTCAATCGCTGATATGATTTTATATAAAAAAGTAAGTGTTTTTTCTTCAATAAAAATATTTAGTTTTGAGTATTATTTTAACGTCATTATTTTATTACTATATTTAACGATTTAATACAAATAGATTTGAAAATATATTGCTCTAAGTTTGAAACCTACTTTAAAGTATTTGTAAATTATAAAGTATTATATAAAAAATTCAAAGTAAATATTGTTGTTTTATTTATTAATATTACATCTGAAATCATTTAAATTTGTTAATACATTTATTTGTGTTCTTGATCTTTGTTTGAGCAACTGACTTGTCAACTCACGTCAGTCTTGTTCATAACTTTAATTACCGTTGTTTTCTATATAGGTAAGGTATACATTGGTTTTCAAATTGGAATTCTAAAATATGTTTTCAGGAATATAAGGAAGGGTAGATGGAAGCTTTTTAGTCAGTCAAAGCGGAAGAAGAAGTAGAAGCAGGAACTATAACAGGGTTCCCGAAAACGGTTTTAAATATATTTTAAATGCAAGTCTTGCACCTGTAATGCTCTTTGTCATGACTCGATCGATGACGGCACTACTTGGGTTATTCTTTTATTTTAACTAATTGTTTCGCCCTTCTTAAAGTAAATCACCGATAACACACAAGCTATTCTGTCTTTCTTGGAGCAATCTGAAGTGCAATTGCATTTCTTGGGTCAAAGTAGAACTTTGTGTTCCACTTCCTCTCATTTGGGGGAGCGATATAACAACAAAATATAAAGCATAAGGTGGACACATAACTTTAGGCTCCATATTTTCAATCTCAAACTTAGTACAATACACCAATAAAATAACATTTTGTAATTCAAAAAACTTTACCTAAAAATTGTACAGTAAATATTAAAAAACTGAATTATTGTTAGTTTCATTTAATAAGAGTATTAAAATAATAAAACTAACGAATTACGTTTTGATGAATATTGTTCGTATATATATTAAATAAGTATTTTGAAATCATATAATTTTTAACATTAAAAGAATACCTTATAGTAATCTAATACTTTATTCAGAAATATATTATACTATTTTCTTACATTATATATCCTGAAAATACAATAGTATTTTTCGCTTTATTTAAACGTATTCACTTTATTGCTTTTCTTGGACCTAACATTGAACTTGAACCACTTGCCATCGCTGATTTCGGTTTTTTTGAGCCTTATAAATAAATACGATAATTTACTTTTATAGCGGAAATTCACAACATTTCAGTAATAACAAATCTTGCCAATTATCTTTACAATTCAACTTACTTTTTCGGAACATGATGTAACATGCGTCGTCACAACCACTTCTGCATACTTTAAGAATTACTAAATATATTGAAATTACAAATTAATAATTAAATTTTTAAGTAAGATAATTTGCAATCGAGTAATTTCATTTTAGTCAAAGAATCAATAGATATTTATAATAGATTTTATCTAATAAAATAAACTTATGTGTTCTACACATTAATTGAGTTTACAAACTATGTAATCTCGGTGTGATATTTTCCGTATTTCTTGTATATCATTTTACAGAAGAAATAATAAATCTTAAAAATATACCAATGTACATTTTTCTGTTTATTCACTCAACTGTTAATAAGAGGTATTAAACAAAATATTATGTATTATCAATGTACGAACTTTTGTACGCTTTATAATCTTCAGCATAAGCATGGCTTCAACATTATCACTTCTTAGTAATTTATAATTTATCGGTAGATAAAACCAATGCTTAAAAATTTATGTTGCTGATGATCTATTGAGTTATTAAATGAATAGAATAATAGACTATAACTTCCGTTATAATAAGTAAATTTATATCTTACTTCTACATCCCCGAAGACATGATTCTAGTCCTACATACATTTGCGATCCTACATAATAAATAATTAATTGTTAATGAACATTTATACATTAAGATATAAATATTAAATAGTAATCGTATAGTCACGTATATAAACCAAATATTTTTTATTGACTATATAATAAATATTAATTTGTTAAATAAAAATTCCTGGCAGACATAATTTTCTCCCTTCGTCTGTTAATGTTAAATCTTTTTATATAATCAAACAACAAACTTCTTAGACAAAATTTAATAAAGTCACACTTATTTCTTCCGTAACTCAAATGTTTATCAAAATCATTGTGCTTTCAAAATATAACATTAGGTTTTATTTTTTAAAATAGTAGTAATAGTGCGTAGCCGAAGCTACATACAATTCTTATGAAACAGAGAGTAATTTCGAGAAAATTTTGCACATTGGAAATTTTATCTGAACCGTGTCAAAATAAAAAGATAAATATAAAACTGAAATAGTAAACATAATGTCAGGAACTTGGTTTTTACTTTTGAATATACAATTGTTTACCTTTAAGTATATCGTTTCTAATATTTTTGTGAATTCTCATTATGAAATACTGTAATTACAAAAGAAGGCCCAAATCCATTTATGCATTACGTAAACAAGTAAATTTTAAATATTTCAGTTCTATTAGTAATATTTATAAAGGATTTGAGTATTGATTTATAAATAGTAATCTACTTACTTGAATATTTTTTTTCGCATGACTCTCTGCAATCATCTTTGAATACTAGATATGCCGCATCTAAATTTGAAAACAAACAATTTTTGAATTACATGTTTTGTGCAAAGCTAATGTTTTTTGATAATTAGTTTAAAAGTATTAGATAAAGTGATAGTTTATTATTTAAAGTGATATGATTTTGTATAAAAAATTTTCTCTTATAATTACTAACAGAATTTTAATTAAGCTTTCAAAGCTCTTTAAATTATTTAATGTTAAAAAGATAAAATGTATTGAAAAATATATAAATTTATAAAAGTGGTATTTTTCTCTAGACGACTGAATGTATTTACATTATAAACATAAATTTTTATTATTATTGTCTTTTAAGACAATTTTTAAATAAATCAGCGACAAGTGAATATTAGAAACAAATAAAAATTTACTTTTTCAAATATACTTTTTTTAAAATAACATATATTATTTATATATTTTTAATAAATAATGAAAACATGTAAAAACTAATGAAATATATTTATCGACTCAAGTTTATAATCAATAAATTATATTCCAGATTTTCTCGGTAATCATAATATATTATTATTGCAATGCTAACTATAATACTAATTAAAATTATATTATGCATATTTATCCTTTTTCTCAAGTTGTATTACTATATTATCCAAAGTATATTCACCACAATTAATATACTTCTTATAATTTTTAGATCAAGTTCATTGGGATTTACAGTGATTGCACAATTTTAAACAATTAATTTTAATACTATTCCTAATATAAGGTACGTAAGAATGTGAGTAAATAATCCTAGATTTTATTCTACTTACGCGCATTTTCATTTGGATGTAATTTTGTATAATTTCGTGCCGTCTCTTCGGAAATATCTGATTTCAAAAATGAAGAAATATATTTAACGTGAATTGAAACCAATACTTTATGAGAACCACACCTAAACTATTATAGGAATACTACTACATCTTACTAAGTAATGGATTCAAAGGCTTCGTAGAAAACGATGATATGGCTACTATCACTAATAATTAATATATAACATCGCATTTTCTAAAATCTAAGTTGAAGTAGGATATTTAACAATCATAATTAACTGAATTAAATCATATAAAATATTTTATGAATGATGATATACTTTATAAATATAAACAAGTATTGTGTAAGCATTAGAAATTGATAAAAGAACCGCTAAAGTTCTGATTAGAATACATAAACCATAATAAAGAATAAACAATAAAAATGCCTATTAAACCAGCAGTAAATGTAATAACGGAAGTTTTCCAGTTTTCGTTTGTAGAAAAGCGGTGTAAAATATTAAACTGCATCATCAACTATAATTCGAATGATTCGTACTAAATTTTTATGTCTACGTTATTATGTTTTTAATGTTGGCGATTTATCGGTTTCCTTATCTATCATAACACTAATATATTAAGAAAAATAGCAACGTAAATCATCTTTTCCTAAATACATTTATTTAAATATATATAAGAGGAATATTTTTTCCAAATAAATAAATATGTAATAGTTAAATGAAAGTTGTCAATAGAAAAGCAGAATTTTAACATTAATTTTAACATTAACTTTATATAAAAAAATAAAAGAAAAATAAACTGTTGAAGTTCTTAAATTGAAGTTTTAAATAACGCAACTAAGATTGATTTTTTTATAATAACGTGTTCGTAATTAAATTCGCTAAATAATTATTTTATTTAAATTAGTTTGTTATACATTTGTATTAATTTAATATTGTATAAAACTGAAGTATTTTGTAACAAAGTATATCAACTTATATTCATTTCATGGATATTGGTGAATAAATTTAATAAAATTTTCATTATTCTAATAACAAAGTGTAAAAAAATAGTATTTCACAGAAAATTATCATTTTCATACAAAATATTGATTAAAATATGTCTTACTGTCACAACATTCCAAGCATTGTTCTTTTACAAATGTAAGTTCTCTTAAACCTGAATAAAAAAAGATGTTGAAACGATTAAGTATTTTTTCATAAAAGAATATTCAAACATATAAATACCCATAATGAATAGTACACAATAGACTAGTAAGATTGAGAATAATATTGTAAAATTCATTTTCATCTATATTTGATAATATTAATAGCTTTAAATTCTAATCATATAAGTTTTTCACTGAGTAACACATAATTCGGTAACGATATTTATATTATTTAAAGTAGATGGATTGAAAGAACATGCATTGATAGTCAAACGGTTTTTTTATATCTTTATTGCTCTATAACATTATCTTAATAATTTTGTTATTTCAATTATTTTCAATGACGTCTTTGATAAAAATAATTTCAAATATTATTTTAATGTCATAATTTGAATAATATAATCAATAATATATTAAAAATAGATTTTATATTATATTATGCAATGTTTTAAATCTGTTTTAAAAGTATTTGTAGAGTAAATAAAGTAATAAATTTTATAAATAAAAATTGAATGTTGTTATTTTATTTATCGATAGTTTATCTAGGATCATCTAAGTCTGTTAATACATTTGTAGTGAATCTTTTATGCTCTAGAAAAGAAGTACTCTTACGGCACCGTAAATTATATGTATATGATACTTTCAAAACTTCCTTATTTTACTAATTAAGCTGTTTCTAATATCTATTTCTAATTAGTCTAATAACGATTTAATTTATTCAGATTATTTAAACTATTCTTAATTGGAATATTAAATAACAGAGATATCGATTTCTGTTTGAAAGTCGTATTAATTTTACATGAGATATATATTTCGCTATTAACTGATTATGCTTTTCAAATCATGGGATTCGGGTCACTAAGTAATTTAAGGAAAATTTGACAAGATAAATTGATAAATATCAATAACTTAAAAGCTGCGTCAGTCCTTTACATAGACTCAATAACCGTTATTTTGTTGCTGGTGGAGGAATAAATTAATTTATGAATCGGAATTCCAAAACGAAGATCACATAGGGACGTAATTGTTTTAATAAGGTCTGTAAATTTGGATTCGAATATTGTTAAATAGTCGTACGTTACTACGACTATCGTATGCACAGAATAGAAGTAAACGCAGGTACGGACGACAACCAGGTAATCGTTTCAGTTTGTATATTTTCACGTTATTCTTTAAGCAGCCAATACATATGACGCATATTAGAAAAAAATAAAAACCACAGTTTCATTTTTATATTTACTCTACAGCTATATAGATCATCAATACGGGCAACTTCGAATCACTTACATATTTCTTATTATACTTATCGAGATAAGCATCTCAAATCTCTATATTCTTTTGCGCGAACGTTCCGTACAATCAAGGAACAAATGTATGTATTTACAAATGTTTTGAAGGCGAAAATACTACTTTTATACCTTATTTACAGAAATAGGTGCTACGCACCCCAATTAGAGTGGCGCTGCTTCATCCCGAAATATAAGGAAGGGTAGATGGGAGCTTTTTAGTCAGTCAAAGCGAAAAAAGCGGTAGATGCAGGAACAATAACAGGGTTCCCAAAGCGGTTTTAAATATATTTTATATGCAAATCTTGCAACTGTGATGCTATTTTTCATGGATCGTTCGATGACAGCACTACTTGGGTTATTCTTTTATTTTAACTAATTGTTTCGCCCTTCTTAAAGTAAATCACCCATAACATACAAGCTATTCTGTCTTTGTTGGAGCAATCTGAAGTGCAATTGCGTTTCTCCATTCTTGGGTCAAAGTAGGACTTTGTGTTCCACTTCGTCTCATTTGGGGGAGCGATAGAACAACACGATATAAAGCATCAGGTAAACCCATAACTTCAGGCTCCGTATTTTCAATCTCAAACTTAATACAATACACCAATAAAATAACTTACCTAAAAATTGTACAGTATATATTAAAAAACTAAATTATTGTTAGTTTCATTAAATAAGAGTATTAAAATAATAAAACTAACGAATTACGTTTTGATGAATATTGTACGTATATATATTAAATAAGTATTTTAAAATCACATAATTTTTAACATTAGAAGAATAACTTATAGTAATTTAATATTTTATTCAGAAATATATTATACTATTTTCTTACATTACATAGTATGAAGATAGTATTGTTTCCCATTATTCAAACATATTCATGTTTTTGCTCTCTTAGGCAATTTCTTTGCACTTGAACTCTCTGCTAGACATTTTCGAGATTGTTCTAAATTAATATAATTATTTGCTTTCACATCGAATTTTACAAAGTTTCAATAAGAACCACATGAGCGAATTAACTTTATTTTTCAACTTACTTTTAATAAACATAATATAAAATGCGTCAATACAACCACTTTTACATATTTCATGAATTACTAGCTATAATAAAATAACATTATTAAGTAAATTTTATAAACAAGATAATTTAATATAGAGAAATTCGATTTATTTAAACGAAAAATGAAAATTCATAATAGTTTTTATCTAATACAACAAACTGATATATTCTAAATATTTATTGAATTTGCAAATAAGGAATCAAATTGGGTATGATATTTTTTATGAACGAGTTATCTTAGTTTTTATGGAAAAAAATAATAAATTCATTCACTCTTAGCAGCTAATAATTAGTATTTAAGAAAATATTATGTATTATCAATGTATGATCCTTTATACATTTTTTACTCTTTTATACAATCAGAAAATTGACATTATCATCATCTGATTTAAATTAATTTTATTATCATTATAATTAATTTTAAATTAATGATAAAAAAATTAATGAAAAAAAAAACCATTATCAATTTTATTATTATAATTCGTTTCAAGACAAATATTCAATAATAACTTGCAAATGAATATTAAATATATAATATTCAATTATATAATTATTTACTTTCCATAGTTCTTCTTTTACATACTTCATGTTATTCACATATAGATAGTAACAATTGCAATATCAGAAATACTGATTAAAAATATTTATTGTCTCAAGTTTGTAATAAATTATTTGGATTTGTTCGGTAATAATAATATATCGTCGATTACAATGATACGTCTAATACTTTTGTGATATTAATTAAAATTATATTACGAATAGTGATCTTATTACTTTTAACTTCTAATACTTTATTATCAATTTCGTAATTTGTAAACATGAATCGATTTGATAAGCAGATTTATATCAACAATGAAAATATGAAATATCGTTATCCCAATAAAATTTTTAAATAGTGGAATGAAGAATTTGTAGTGTCATACTGTGTGTGCATAATTTTACATGAAAACTATTCATGGAAAATAAAGCATTTTGTTAACTGAATTTAAGAAGAAAATTGAACTTCAATTGTACTTCAATCCTTAATGTAATTGTTGCAATGTACTAAAAAATGTGAGTATAAATTTATAGATTCTAATCTACTTACTTGGATCATTATTTATTAGGACTTTTGTATAATTTTGTGCTGCGTTTTCGGAAATATTTGAATTGTACATTGAAAAAAAAAATTTTATTCACATTTTTGTATTAAAAACAATATTTCGCAGGAACCATTATGGAAATTTTAAATGAATACCTCTTCGTCTTATTAAAAAATTAATGATAAACCTATGTGAATTTTACCGTTTCTGTATTACAACTAATAATTATTATACAGATTCACATTTTCGTAAATGAAAGTCGAGAACGTATAATTAAATGGTTTCAATATTGATTGTACCGTCATATTTATTATATTAAATGCCGAATCTACTTTATGAATTAAAACAAGTACTTAAGTAAAAACAAAAATAAGGGACAAATTATAAAGGTTCTCTGAGAACAGTGAAAACAAATGTAATAACGGCAATTTTCCAGTTTTCCAATTGAAGAAAAGCGGTGTTGAATAACTGAGAAAAATAGCAATAACAATGTTTTTCAAAAACATTTATTTACAGAGAAATAAAAGTAATATTTATTCCAAGCATGTAAATGAGAAATTTTAAATAGTATTTGTTATTCTGAATATTAAATTCTGACATTATTATATTCCGTAAATTAACTGTTACTAGTTATTTAAATTAAATTTTGAGATGATACAACTAAGATATATTTATTTATAACAAATTATTTTAATACAATTCTCAATAAAAGAATTTAATCTAAAATAGTTTACTTGCATATATATTATTTTAATTTTGTGTAAGATTTAAGTGTTTTCTAACCAAATATATCAACAAATATTCATTTAATGGATATTGGTGAATAAATTAAGTAAAATTTTCACTATTCTATTAAAAAAGAGTAAAACAATAGTATTACTCGGAAAATTATTATTTTCCTTTAAAATATTGATTAAAATACGTCTTACTTTCACAACATTCGATGCATTGTTCTTTTACAAATGTAAGTTCTTTCCATCCTGAATAGAAAAAGATGTTGAAACGAATAAATATTTTTTCATAAAGAATATTCAAACATATAAATACCCTTGATAAATACTACAGAACAGCCTAGCAAGATTGAGAATAATACTGTAAAATTCATTTTCATCAACTTTTCATATGTTTTTTAGCATTACACTTTACAAACACAGGAACTCATTAATAACAGATTTTTGGTAACAGTTTTTATATTAATGAACGTAGATGGATTAACATAAATTTTTTTATTAGTTAAAGCTTTTTTCAATACTTTGATTTAGCTAAAACGTAAACGTTTTAACAGTTTTGTTTTTCGAATTTTGTTCAATCACGTCTTTGATAAAAATACTTTCAAATATAATTTTAATGTCATAGATTTAATAATATATTTAACAACATAATATGAATAGATTTTATAATATATTGCTCTAAGTTTTAAACCTGTTTATATTGTCTTTATGAATAACAAATAATTTATATTTTATAAATACAAATTATATATTGATGTTTTATTTATAAATATTATATCTGGGATCATCTTAATTTGTTAATACATTTATATATGTTTTTACACTGTTTTGAAACGAGTGCTTGCGATCCTTGTTCTTCTGAGTAATCTCAGATGTCCTTACAACATAATGACATTCACTCATATAATTTTTATATACGTTTAGATGTACACGTATATAATGATGCCGTCATTTTTAATTAAAATTTTATTCAATGACTTAATTAATTTTAATAAATTTTAACAAAAGATTTACTTCAAAATTAGAACTTTTGAATTTTCTTTCAATTAATATTCATTTAATAATATTCAATACTTATTAGTTATTAATAACTATTCATTTCATTCTATACTGCTTAATATTGACTTTATTAACTTGAAACCTGAATTTCAGACAAAATTAAATTTTTAAATTTTGATGAATATTGTTTACATGTTAATAAAATAAATAGCTTAAAATTATATATATTTTATGATTCAGTAACAGATAAGTAGTAATTTAATTCTTTATTCGGACAATCTATTACTATATTATACATCATAATAATAGAATTATATTTTTTCACATTATTCAATTATATTCACTTTATAACTTGCTTGAGAATCTTGTCTGTACGTGAAATATTATTTGACGGTTTTCGAGGTTTTCCTAAAAAAAAAAAAATTACTTTTATATGCAAATGCACAAAAATTTGATAGATCTAATCGAAACAATTATGTTTAAAATTCGACTTACTTTTCTCAAACATGAATAGACATGCGTCAGTGCAACCGCTTCTGCATAGTTCATGAATTACTAAACATAATAAATGTACAGATTACAAAATAAATTTTGAAAACAAGATATATAATTATAGAGAAATTAATTGTTATACACAATCATAGAATTTCATAACAATTTTCATGTAATATATGAAGCTTCTATGACCCAAACATGAATAGAGATTACAAATAAAAAACATGTGATAATTTACATATTCACAAACGTTTTTCTGTAGCATTTTTATTTCTTTGCACGATTATGACCTTAACATTATCATCATCTGATCAGTAATGATTTTATGAATGAAAAAGTTCACACTGTTTCATGATAAATCGATATCTAGGACACCAATTCATGGGTGATTCAGACAACTAGCTTTAATTAGAATTATTGTATGACTAATTCTACGAGCAAAGTTAAATTGTTTTGTATCTGTACCATTTGAGAAGTTTCGAAACGGCATTCATACTTAGGATCACATGTTTTATAGCTTTCACTTTCATTACATAGTATTTTATGAGTTAAAGTAGATGTAGAAGATACGCAAGAGGTTATGTACCTTATGATTTATTAAGTTATAAAAGAATATAATATTAAATGAGTATGTTCTTTATAATACGTAAATGTATATCTTACGTTTACATCCTTGAAGACATGTCAGTCTTTCTCGGTATACTTGTGATTCTACAAAATAGATAATTAACCAAGTTTTGTGTTATTATGATTATAAAAATAACGTTACATAAAATAATTCAGAAATTTCTTAAAAGTGCTTGAATAATAAATATGTTGCTTTGCACTATATAGTAAAGGAATATGGTTTAAATTACAATCTTTACTATACAATTCATTGTGTCACTTCATCAGATAAATATACCTTATTCTTTATTATATTAATCCAAGAAAAACAAAATAGATAAAATTCAATAAATATACTGATATTTCTCTCGTAACAGAAATATTTATCGAAAATATGAAAAAATATACTTTAAAAATATAACATTAGTTTTTCAATTTCTCTGAGACATCATATTATGAAATATTTTAAATACACAACAACGCACAAACACAGTAAAGCACTTTATAAAAAAAATGGACTTGTATATTTCAGACATTCTAATAATAATAATAATAATAATATATAAAGAATGTGAGTATAGATAAATACTTTTTCATTCTACGTACTTGCATATTTTCGTTCGCATGACTGTAGGCAATCATTTTTAACTACGTGATAAGTTTTATCTAATTTTGAAAAGAAACAATATTTTAACTATAAGTTTGATGTAAAACGTATGATTTATAGAAATTATTTTAAAATAATAAACAAGTACAAACATTATTTTATTTATTTCTTTCAAGTTTTATTACTCTATTATCAATATCAGAATGTTCAGACAGGAACGATAAAGATTCATTATGATATTAATTATTGATTGAATCAAATATTAAAATTATGTATTATTTTTAATTACGTCCAAAATACATTTAATTTTTTTCTTCGTGGGATAAGTAAATTGAATTCTTTTTTCGAATACCTCAGAAGTACTTACAAGACAAAAATAATTAAATATTTCTTATCTCTTCAATTTTCAAATATTCATAAAAAACGTAAAAATTCAAAATGTATCATAAGTTTGATTGATAATGGATAATATTTTTTATAAATTTCATTAGTGTCTAAAAATTTTTTGGGCAAATTTATGTCAATAATCAAAACGTAAAATATGTTTATCCAAATAAATGTATTATATATATGTTTTAACTTCGAAGATGTACATTGGGATATACTGTGATTCTATAACTTTACACAATTAATTTTAATGGAATCCTTAATGTATTTTTATAATAAACGGAAAAATGTGACTGAACATTTATAGATTCTATACTACTTACTTCGATCATTATCTATTAGGATATATGTATGATTCAATGCTGCCGCTTCGGAAATATCTGATTTGCACGAACAAATATCTTTTATTAACAATTTTGTATTAAGTATCAATATTATTGGAAAAATTTTGAACATATTAAATATTTAACTCTTTTGTTATTTACTAATGAATTAAATGGCTATGTAAATGATTTTGTTGTTTCTATTATTACTAACAAAAAAAATACCACCTTTTTATTTAAAATTCTGGGTAGATAAACGATATTTATGGATTTATAAACCTAATTGAATCAGATTATTTAATATTTTAATTAATTGATCTTCTTATTATTAAAATAATTATTACGAAGAATTATCTGCAATATGTATTTAAATTGAAGGTTTAAATAACATAACTAAAATATATTTATATATAGTACATATTTGAAATTCATTTAACAAAACAATTATTTAATCTATCAACCATTTACATAGGCTTATATTACTTTAATGTTAAATATAATTTAAGTAATGTGTCACG
This sequence comes from Wiebesia pumilae, assembly GCA_018907045.1. Lineage (NCBI taxonomy): Eukaryota > Metazoa > Arthropoda > Insecta > Hymenoptera > Agaonidae > Wiebesia > Wiebesia pumilae. The sequence continues at coordinate 64,316 of JACCHZ010000189.1, read as the reverse complement.
AGATATTTAAATAAATATTTCATATAATGGATATTGGTGAATTGAATTTAATAAACTCATTACTATTCAGATACAATAGATAGAATGAAACCTAATGTAAGGTAACCTATTCTTATTATTAAAATATTATAATTTTTAACATCTTTTTATTTTATTCATAAATATTGATTAAAACATATCTTACATTCGCAACATTCGATGCATTGTTCCTTTACAAATGTAAGTTCTTTTGCACCTGAATAATAGAAAAGCAGCAAGTAATGAACCATTTTTTATTAAAAAAATATACAAACATGGGAATACCTTTTATCAATAATGCACAACCGAATAACAAGATTGAAATTACTATTTTAAAATTCATTTTGTTCAATACTTGATAATATTACTATCATATCACTATCGTTATTTACAATCTCTAATCATACAAGTTTTTCACTGAGGAACACATTATTCGGTAACGGTACTTATATCAGTGAATATTAGGAATTTCGATAACATGCATTCATACTTAAACGTTTTTTTAATACTTTCATAGCTCCTCAAATTAAGATTTTAATAGTTCTATTGTTCCAATTTTTTCAGTGACGTCTTTGATAAAAATACATTCAAATATTATTTTAACGTCATCATTTGAATAATATATTCAACAATATATTACAAATAGATATTATAATTTATTAGTCTACTATAATATAACATTGAAATATGATTTTAAAAGTATTTGTAAATTAAATAAAGTAATATTATATAAATACAAATAATATATTGTTGTTTTATTAATAAAAATTATACCTGAAATCTTTTTAATTTGTTAATACATTTATTTATGTTCTTGCACAGTTTTAAAACGAGTGTTGAGATCCTTGTTTTTCTGAGTAATTTCAGATGTTCTTTCATCATAATGACATTCACTTATATACTTTTTATATACGTTTAGATGTACATGTACATAATGATACCGTCCTTTTTAATTAAAATTTAATTCAATGATATAATTATTTTTAATAAATTTTAATAAATTTTGACAAAAGATTTACTTAAAAATTAGAACTTTTGAGTTTTCTTTCAATTAATGTTGATCGGAGCGTTCTGACGTAAAACTGCACTTTTCCATTCTTCTTAGGGCGTTGTGTTATAGAAATTCTTGTTCCACTTCGTCTTAGGTCGAAACGCTTTTCAAGTTGGGGAAAGAAATATAGAACAACAAAATATATAGCATCAGCTGGAACCTGAAGTATCTAGTAGTAATTGAAAAGAATTTCAATATAATAATTTCATAGTCAATATTAAGAAAATCAATTGATAGTTTTAATAACGCTAAATAATAGAATAACAAAATTAGATTATTAAATTTTGATAAATATTGTTTCGTAATCTAAAATAAAAAACTTATAATTATATATATTTTGTGAATCAATAACTGATATATAGTAATTTTATACTTTATTCAGAAAAATCTAGTTCTACATTGTGTATCATGTAAATACAATAATATGTTGCGTCATTATTGAAACCTATTCAGGTTCGATATTTCTGGATATGCTTCTCTGCCCTTGAAATTTTGTCTGGATTTTTTCGAGGTTTTTCTAAAGAAATAAGATTAAATAAAAAATATGATCGAACCAATTATGTTTAAAATTCGACTTACTTTTTTCAAACATGTATAGACATGCGTCATTACATCCGCTTCGGCATAGGCTGTGAATGTCTAAATATAATCAATATACAGATTAAAAAACAAATTTTGAAAACAAGATATATAATTATAGAGAAATTAATTGTTATACACAATCATAGAATTTCATAACAATTTTCATGTAATATATGAAGCTTCTATGACCCAAACATGAATAGAGATTACAAATTGGAAACATGTGATATTTCGTTGTTTTGTTTATTTACATTTTTGTAGTAGAAATAATAAATCTGATATTTAATTTTGTATATCATGCATAAGATTTTTTTCTTTTTTATGTTGATGTTTATGTCTTAAATATCGCTTGGTCTCATAAAATAAATGGCAAAGATATTAATTGAATAACGGCATGCACTGCTTTCCCGAGTTCGATGGAAAAGCCGACGTTTATGGCTCACAAAAATATACATATAAAGATCATCCGATTCACTCTTCAAGAAAAACATATGAATCAATTAAATTGTTTTGCATTAGATTTCAATCAGAGAGTGCTTTCAAGCCACAATGATAACCCTTCTCAGAGTCAAACAAATTGTGCCATATTGGTTCAAAAAAATTTCTTATTCTTTCGACATTATTCCTAAATGCTAAAATAAATTGAAATAACGGAATTTCTTAACTTCCAAGATATTTCGTACAACAAAACAGGAGTATAATATTACATATATATCTTCTTTATAATAAGTAAAAGTATATCTTACGTGTACATCCTTGAAGACAGGTCAGCATTTGTTTGAATATTTGTGGTTCTACATGACAGATAATTAATTGTGTAATTATATTATATAGAAATATTATATTTATGACTTTGACATGAGAAAACATTAATGTAAATCTTCGAATTATAAAAGGATTCTAACTTCTACCAATTCTTGTCTATTATTACTTTCTTAAATGTAAAAAATTTCTTAAATTTACCGTATTAATCAATAAGATGCTAATTTTTCTCATATTTTCTCAGATATAGGTCTGGCCGCTGTTTTATGTTACTAACTAAATTATTAGACCTAATATAGGGTTAAACAAAAATCTGATGGTGTTTTAGAAATTCTTCTGAAATTTTAATTTAACTTCATACACATACATAAGACTGAGATATCCTAAGGCAGTTTGAGGACCGTAGCCCATCCCAGGATAGTATACTTAATTGTATAGGCCTAAAAGGGGCATCCATGGTGCGGACATAATAATAATTATTACATTATAATTACATTATAAGGTACAAATACATTTATGCATTATGTTAACAAATATATATTATATATTTCAGTTCTTTTAGTAATAATTATAATACATAAAGAATGCGAGTATTAATTAAAAAGTTTCATTCTACTTACTTGCATATTTTCGTTCGCATGACTGTAGGCAATCATTTTTAACTACGTGATAAGTTTTATCTAATTTTGAAAAGAAACAATATTTTAACTGTAAGTTTGATGTAAAACGTATGATTTATAGAAATTATTTTAAAATAATAAACAAGTACGAAGTTTGTTGATTAATTATTGTTCGAAAACGATAAAGTGTATTTGAGCAGATGTAAATTTAAATCAATTGTATTATTTTGTGGACTATTGATTGATTTCTCTTAATAAATCTGAATTATCATTAACGTTATTATTATTGTGTTTTAAGACAAATATTAAATACGTTGTGAACGATAATATAAAACTATATGACAATTTACTTTCTCGAATATTATTCTTTCGTTGCATATCCTCATATCTATAGGAAATATTGCAATCATAGAAATTCTGATAAATATATTCTTTAACTCAATTTTGTAGTCATTAAATTAGATTTTAGATTTTTTCAATAATCGTAATAAATCTTCGATCGAAATGTAAACTCTAAAACATTTATACTAATAATAGAAATCATATTTTTATTAGTGATCTTATTTCTTTTAAGTTGTATTACTCTATTATCAAGTCAGAATGTTTAGACATGAACGCTAATGTTTCGTTAAAATATTAATTATTGATTGAATTAAATAGTAAAATTATGTATTATTTTTAATTACGTATAAAATATATTTAATTTCCTTCTTTGTGGGATAAGTAAATTGAATTCTTTTTTCGAATACCTCAGAAGTACTTACAAGACATAAATAATTAAATATTTCTTGTCTCTTCAAGATTCAAAAATTCATAAAAAACTTAGGAATTCAAAATATTTCATAAGTTTCGATTGATAATGGATAATATTTTTTATAAATTTCATTAACGTCTAAAAAATTGATGTGCAAATTTATATCAACAATTAAAACATAAAATATATTTACCCTAATAGATGTATTATATATATGATTTAAGTTCGAAGATGTACATTGGGATATACTGTAATTCCATAACTTTACACAATTAATTTTAATTCAATCCTTAATATAATATATGGAATAATATAATATATAATATCTGGAAAAATGTGAGTATACATTTGTTGACTCTATTCTACTTACCTCGATCATTATCTATTAGGACTTTTGTAAGATTCAATGCTGCCGCTTCGGAAATATCTGATTTGCACAATAAAAAAGATATATTTATGGTACGATTTTGAAAATATTAAAAGTATATGTCACGTTATTTAATAATGTATTTAAAAGCTATGTAAATTATTTTTGTTGTTGCTATTATTAATAACAATTATTATACCACCTTTCTATTTAAAATTCTGGGTAGATGAACGATATTTAAAGGTTTATAAATCTAATTGAATCAGATTGTTTAATATTTTAATTAATTAATCTTCTTAAAAATCCTGAAAAAGTATTTTTAGTTAAGCGCTTTAAGGTTACTGTTACGAGTATGTCTCACTAAAAGTATTGAAAATAAGAGAGGCAAATTTTTTTTTCACAGAGAAAATTTTTCCTTTTCTCTCTCTCTCTCTCTCTCTCTCTCTCTCTAATAAGGAAAATTTTAAAGCTTCTAAATTCGACAGTTAGGCTTGGAATGTCAGTGTAAGAGATCATGACCATGACATATTTATGACTGTACCTGCATTTTTGAGCAGCCAGAGGGTACACTCACACACGCGTATAGCAATACCTAGTACCTTCAAATAGCTGCACGACTACACATGCATACATATATACAGCTACATTCTGCAACTGCGCAATTGGATTTAACAAAAAAAAATATATTTTTCCATATATTAATTAAGTTTTATTGTATAACTAATTAAAGAAAAATTTAAATAATCAAAAGAAAAGAAAAATAAAAAAAATTGTAGAATTATAGTTATAATAAATTACTATAATATAATTATAAAACAAACCTAATATAGTTAATGACATGGAATTTTTCTAATTATTATTTAAGCGAATATAAGTAATATGATAAGGCTAAATTAAACACTGCAATCACTATCATTATTTTGACCAATTGTTTTTCTTATATTTATATAAATTTATAAAATAAAGAAATAAATTAGAAAAAATGTGAGGAAACCAAAAATCTATATAAAATAAATAAATATTAACCAAATTTTCTATACAATTAAAGGAATCTAATAGTAATAAATTCAAACAAAGAAAATAGTAATAATAATAATAATATTAGTAATAAAAATCAATATAATAATAATAATAGCTACTACAAAATTCATAGAAAATTTAAATGTAATCACGAATTGTTATTAATTTAATAAATATCAATAAAAACAGGCTAAATATTATCAGATATATATAACAAAAACTGTACAATTACGAAAAGGAAATTGCGAATCGAAATTCATAAGCAGTTCAGTAAATATAAACGCTAATAAATTAGTAAAAATAAAAATTATATAAAGGCTGTTAAAACTTTTTCGGGAAAAGCCATAAAAATCCCCTCTTTGCTTATACCGCCTATGCTTTAAATTTTGTTTAAAAAGGACGCATTTCTCCATGCAAAACCAGAGTTCGTCTTCAAACCTTGTACCTGGTAGCTGACTTACTGACTTGTAGCAAGAAGTGAGTAATAAATACTTTTCGTTTTAAAATTCAATATGTAGTAATTCTTTAAAGAAGAATCGACCTCTACCTTTCCTAAGCTCCTTCCTTATGTAGATCTAACTAATTGTTTTTATTCTAATATTTCTAGCCATAATTACGGACTAGACGAAATGTCTATTTGCGCTATGGTGTTTCTATTCTAATATCTTACATATAATTGCGGGGTAGTCGTAACGACTGGTCGAACTATTATGCAACTAATTTAATTATACACGCAATTGTAAGATAGATGTCATATTGAGTTTTATCAATTATTCTTAATTTTATCACCGCACATGTTCATAAACAAGGATAATTTAAATAAACTAGGACCTTAGCCCATTCCAGACTAGTACAGATTTGTTTATTAATTGTACAGACCTAAAAGGAGTATTAATGTTATGGACGTAACACTACATAAGAATTTAATGCCGTTTAAGAGAATATTAGCAATAGTTCTAATAGTTATTGTAATACCACATAAATTTAAATCACATAATATTGAATAATACGTTTTTATAATTGTTTTAGATTTATTGGTTTTTTAAACTATCAAAGTACTAATCTATTGAAAAAAATAACAATGTAAATGATCTTTTTCTAAATATATTAATTAAAGATATTAACAAGAATATGTTTCCAAGTAATTAAATATGTAATTTTGAAATAAAAGTTGACAATAAAAAACAGAATTGTAACATTAACATATCAAAAAATATAAGAAAAATAAACAGTTTCAAGTTTTTCAATTTAACTTTTATATAATACAACTAAGATCGATTTATTTATAATAACGTGTTTGTAATATAATTCGTCATTTAATTATTAAATTTAAATTAGTTTACTAAACATTTATATTATTTTAATATTGTATAAAATTTCTGTGGAAACAAGAATATCAACTAATTTTCATATAATATTTAAGAAAACTTTTTACTATTTTAGATACAATAGATAGAATAAACCTAAAGTAAACTATTCTTATTAATAAAATTGTACACTATTTAACAAACTATTATTTTCTTCTAAAATATTGATTAAAAAATATCTTACATTCGCAACATTCGATGCATTGTTCCTTTACAAATGTAAGTTCTTTTGCACCTGAATAATAGAAAAGCAGCAAGTAACGAACCATTTTTTATTAAAAAAATATACAAACATGTGAATACCTTTTATCAATAATACACAACAGAATAACAAGATTGAAATTACTATCTTAAAATTCATTTTGTTCAATACTTGATAATATTACTATCATATCACTATCGTTATTTACAATCTCTAATCATACAAGTTTTTCACTGAGGAACACATTATTCGGTAACGGTACTTATATCAGTGAATATTAGGAATTTCGATAACATGCATTCATACTTAAACGTTTTTTTAATACTTTCATAGCTCCTCAAATTAAGATTTTAATAGTTCTATTGTTCCAATTTTTTTCAGTGACGTCTTTGATAAAAATACATTCAAATATTATTTTAACGTCATCATTTGAATAATATATTCAACAATATATTACAAATAGATATTATAATTTATTAGTCTACTATAATATAACATTGAAATATGATTTTAAAAGTATTTGTAAATTAAATAAAGTAATATTATATAAATACAAATAATATATTGTTGTTTTATTAATAAAAATTATACCTGAAATCTTTTTAATTTGTTAATACATTTATTTATGTTCTTGCACAGTTTTAAAACGAGTGTTGAGATCCTTGTTTTTCTGAGTAATTTCAGATGTCCTTTCATTGCATTCTTTACTTCTTAATATTGACTTCTTTTAACTTGATAAAGAATCTTAATTTCAGACAAAATTAGATTATTGAATTTTGATGAATATTGTTTTCATGTTAATAAAATAAATAGCTTAAAATTATATATATTTTATGATTCAATAACATATATGTAGAATTTTATTCTTTATTCAGAAAAAGCTATTACTACATTCTAAATCATAAAAATAGAATACTATTTCTTCTCATTATTCAAACATTTTTACTTTATAACTTGCTTGAGATACTTGTTTGCAATTGACATCTTGCCTGGATGTTTTCGAGATTTTGCTAGGTAAATACGATATCTATTATAAAATAAATACGATATTTAGCTTTTATATCGGAATGTTTGAAAATTTGATAGAAACAAATCGAACCTATTATATTTAAAATTTGAGCTATTTTATAGATCTTGTAGCAGATCAGCATTTGTCTGTATATTTGTGATTCTACATAACAGATAATTAATTATGTGATCACATTATATTGAAATATTACATATATTAATCTATTATAAATAAGGAAAATATTAATATGTAACTTAGAATTATAAAAAGGATACTTACTTCAATCAATTCTTATTTATTATTACTGTATAAATATTATAATCATATTGATATATCAAAAAATTCGAAAATAAAAGGTGCCTTATACTTAAAGGTACCTTATTATTAATGTGACGCATTGCATTATAAAATAAAAGAATATGTTTTCAATTTTAATCTTTACTATACAATTCTGTGTCTCTTCATCAGATGAATATATCTTATTCTTTATTATGTTAATCCAAGAAAAACATAATAGATAAAATGCAATAAAAATACTGATATTTCTCTCATAACCGAAATATTTATAAAAGTCATTATGCTTTAAAAATATAACGTTAGATTAGTTTCTTTCAAAGATATTAATTTTCGAAAGATTTGACTACTTTTCAAATTTAAATTTATATTTTTTATGATATACAATTATTTGTCATTTCTTATACTTTTTCGAATATTTCTGAGTCTCCGTATTAAGTCCATATTAATATACCCATTTTAATTCCACAATGCACAGAGTATGCATTATATAAAAAAAAACAGAATTCTATATTTCGGTCTTTCTAATAATAATTATAATGTATTGAAGAATGTAAGTATTAATTCATAAATTTTATTATACTTACACGCATATTTCTTTTCGAATGGATTTCTTTTAATCTAAATATTTTTCTCTTATTATGGAGAAATGCCAAAAACACAAAATCATTCCTTATTTATTAGAGCCATCATAATTTCTCTCTTACTTCCTCATAGGTCGAAGCACGACTTAAGTGAGAGTACACAAGTTAGGAGCGATAAACAACAAAATATAAAGAATCAGACGAAACCCAAAGCATCCGGTAGTAATTGAAAAGAACTTCAATTTAATAATTTCATAGTCAATATTAAAAAACTCAAGTGATAGTTTTAATAATGCTAAATAATAGAATAATAACAAAATTAGAATATTATATTTGATGAATATTATTTACATGTATCCAAAATAAAGAACTTAAAATTATATAATGCCTAAGATTTAATTACTAATATATAGTAATTCAATACTTTATTCAGAAAAATTTAGTACGACATCATATATCATTAAAATAGAATTTTATTTCTTATCGTTATTGAAACATATTCACTTTATAATTTTTTTGAGATACTGATCTGCACGTGGAATATTACGTGCTGATTTTTGAGGTTTCCCTAAAACATATGATTATTTTTATATCCAAATGCACAAAATTTGATAAAAATAATCGAAACAATTATGTTTAAAATTCGACTTACTTTTCTCAAACATGTATAGACAGGCGTCATTACATCCGCTTCGGCATAGGCTATGAATGCCTAAATATAATAAATATACAGATTACAAAATAAATTTTGAAAACAAGATATATAATTATAGAGAAATTAATTGTTATACACAATCATAGAATTTCATAACAATTTTCATGTAATATATGAAGCTTCTATGACCCAAACATGAATAGAGATTACAAATAAAAAACATGTGATAATTTACATATTCACAAACGTTTTTCTGTAGCATTTTTATTTCTTTGCACGATTATGACCTTAACATTATCATCATCTGATCAGTAATGATTTTATGAATGAAAAAGTTCACACTGTTTCATGATAAATCGATATCTAGGATACCAATTCATGGGTGATTCAGACAACTAGCTTTAATTAGAATTATTGTATGACTAATTCTACGAGCAAAGTTAAATTGTTTTGTATCTGTACCATTTGAGAAGTTTCGAAACGGCATTCATACTTAGGATCACATGTTTTATAGCTTTCACTTTCATTACATAGTATTTTATGAGTTAAAGTAGATGTAGAAGATACGCAAGAGGTTATGTACCTTATGATTTATTAAGTTATAAAAGAATATAATATTAAATGAGTATGTTCTTTATAATACGTAAATGTATATCTTACGTTTACATCCTTGAAGACATGTCAGTCTTTCTCGGTATACTTGTGATTCTACAAAATAGATAATTAACCAAGTTTTGTGTTATTATGATTATAAAAATAACGTTACATAAAATAATTCAGAAATTTCTTAAAAGTGCTTGAATAATAAATATGTTGCTTTGCACTATATAGTAAAGGAATATGGTTTAAATTACAATCTTTACTATACAATTCATTGTGTCACTTCATCAGATAAATATACCTTATTCTTTATTATATTAATCCAAGAAAAACAAAATAGATAAAATTCAATAAATATACTGATATTTCTCTCGTAACAGAAATATTTATCGAAAATATGAAAAAATATACTTTAAAAATATAACATTAGTTTTTCAATTTCTCTGAGACATCATATTATGAAATATTTTAAATACACAACAACGCACAAACACAGTAAAGCACTTTATAAAAAAAATGGACTTGTATATTTCAGACATTCTAATAATAATAATAATAATAATATATAAAGAATGTGAGTATAGATAAATACTTTTTCATTCTACGTACTTGCATATTTTCGTTCGCATGACTGTAGGCAATCATTTTTAACTACGTGATAAGTTTTATCTAATTTTGAAAAGAAACAATATTTTAACTATAAGTTTGATGTAAAACGTATGATTTATAGAAATTATTTTAAAATAATAAACAAGTACAAACATTATTTTATTTATTTCTTTCAAGTTTTATTACTCTATTATCAATATCAGAATGTTCAGACAGGAACGATAAAGATTCATTATGATATTAATTATTGATTGAATCAAATATTAAAATTATGTATTATTTTTAATTACGTCCAAAATACATTTAATTTTTTTCTTCGTGGGATAAGTAAATTGAATTCTTTTTTCGAATACCTCAGAAGTACTTACAAGACAAAAATAATTAAATATTTCTTATCTCTTCAATTTTCAAATATTCATAAAAAACGTAAAAATTCAAAATGTATCATAAGTTTGATTGATAATGGATAATATTTTTTATAAATTTCATTAGTGTCTAAAAATTTTTTGGGCAAATTTATGTCAATAATCAAAACGTAAAATATGTTTATCCAAATAAATGTATTATATATATGTTTTAACTTCGAAGATGTACATTGGGATATACTGTGATTCTATAACTTTACACAATTAATTTTAATGGAATCCTTAATGTATTTTTATAATAAACGGAAAAATGTGACTGAACATTTATAGATTCTATACTACTTACTTCGATCATTATCTATTAGGATATATGTATGATTCAATGCTGCCGCTTCGGAAATATCTGATTTGCACGAACAAATATCTTTTATTAACAATTTTGTATTAAGTATCAATATTATTGGAAAAATTTTGAACATATTAAATATTTAACTCTTTTGTTATTTACTAATGAATTAAATGGCTATGTAAATGATTTTGTTGTTTCTATTATTACTAACAAAAAAAATACCACCTTTTTATTTAAAATTCTGGGTAGATAAACGATATTTATGGATTTATAAACCTAATTGAATCAGATTATTTAATATTTTAATTAATTGATCTTCTTATTATTAAAATAATTATTACGAAGAATTATCTGCAATATGTATTTAAATTGAAGGTTTAAATAACATAACTAAAATATATTTATATATAGTACATATTTGAAATTCATTTAACAAAACAATTATTTAATCTATCAACCATTTACATAGGCTTATATTACTTTAATGTTAAATATAATTTAAGTAATGTGTCACGAGATATTTAAATAAATATTTCATATAATGGATATTGGTGAATTGAATTTAATAAACTCATTACTATTCAGATACAATAGATAGAATGAAACCTAATGTAAGGTAACCTATTCTTATTATTAAAATATTATAATTTTTAACATCTTTTTATTTTATTCATAAATATTGATTAAAACATATCTTACATTCGCAACATTCGATGCATTGTTCCTTTACAAATGTAAGTTCTTTTGCACCTGAATAATAGAAAAGCAGCAAGTAATGAACCATTTTTTATTAAAAAAATATACAAACATGGGAATACCTTTTATCAATAATGCACAACCGAATAACAAGATTGAAATTACTATTTTAAAATTCATTTTGTTCAATACTTGATAATATTACTATCATATCACTATCGTTATTTACAATCTCTAATCATACAAGTTTTTCACTGAGGAACACATTATTCGGTAACGGTACTTATATCAGTGAATATTAGGAATTTCGATAACATGCATTCATACTTAAACGTTTTTTTAATACTTTCATAGCTCCTCAAATTAAGATTTTAATAGTTCTATTGTTCCAATTTTTTCAGTGACGTCTTTGATAAAAATACATTCAAATATTATTTTAACGTCATCATTTGAATAATATATTCAACAATATATTACAAATAGATATTATAATTTATTAGTCTACTATAATATAACATTGAAATATGATTTTAAAAGTATTTGTAAATTAAATAAAGTAATATTATATAAATACAAATAATATATTGTTGTTTTATTAATAAAAATTATACCTGAAATCTTTTTAATTTGTTAATACATTTATTTATGTTCTTGCACAGTTTTAAAACGAGTGTTGAGATCCTTGTTTTTCTGAGTAATTTCAGATGTTCTTTCATCATAATGACATTCACTTATATACTTTTTATATACGTTTAGATGTACATGTACATAATGATACCGTCCTTTTTAATTAAAATTTAATTCAATGATATAATTATTTTTAATAAATTTTAATAAATTTTGACAAAAGATTTACTTAAAAATTAGAACTTTTGAGTTTTCTTTCAATTAATGTTGATCGGAGCGTTCTGACGTAAAACTGCACTTTTCCATTCTTCTTAGGGCGTTGTGTTATAGAAATTCTTGTTCCACTTCGTCTTAGGTCGAAACGCTTTTCAAGTTGGGGAAAGAAATATAGAACAACAAAATATATAGCATCAGCTGGAACCTGAAGTATCTAGTAGTAATTGAAAAGAATTTCAATATAATAATTTCATAGTCAATATTAAGAAAATCAATTGATAGTTTTAATAACGCTAAATAATAGAATAACAAAATTAGATTATTAAATTTTGATAAATATTGTTTCGTAATCTAAAATAAAAAACTTATAATTATATATATTTTGTGAATCAATAACTGATATATAGTAATTTTATACTTTATTCAGAAAAATCTAGTTCTACATTGTGTATCATGTAAATACAATAATATGTTGCGTCATTATTGAAACATATTCAGGTTCGATATTTCTGGATATGCTTCTCTGCCCATGAAATTCTGTCTGGATGTTTTCGAGATTTTCCTAAAGAAACAAGATTGAATAAATAATAAGAACGAACCAATTATGTTTAAAATTCGACTTACTTCTCTCAAACATGTATAGACATGCGTCATTACATCCGCTTCGGCATAGGCTATGAATGCCTAAATATAATAAATATACAGATTACAAAATAAATTTTTAAATGTGATATATAATTATAGAGAAATTCATTGTTATACATAAACATAGAATTTCTTAATAATTTTCATGTTATATATGAAGCTACTATGACCCAACATGAATAGAGATTACAAATTGGAAACATGTGATATTTCTTAGTATTACTTGGGTACCTTTTTTTGGAGGAAATAATAAATCTGATATTTAGTTTTCTTTCATGTATAAGTTTTGTTCAATTTTAATATTTAAATATCGCTTGGTCTCATATAATAAAATGCAAAGATATGATTTGAATAACCGCATGCACCGCTTTCCCAAGTTCGATGTAAAAGCTGACGTTTATGGTTCTGATCATGAATTATATTAGACCTGAACAAAAAACAGTTAATTGATGATAAAACGAATATCGCAGGCAGAACCATAAAGTCTCTGACGACTGCTGAATCGGTGGCGACTAAATGAACTTAGAAAGGGGAAGAACAAAGTGTTTTTTCCAATTAGTTGCATACGATTAACGTAAAATAAAATTTGGTTAGTTGCATCTACCTTCACCATATTTCGTTGGAGTTGCATTCCCCTTGATAATCCAAAACAATATAAAAATATTTTCCAAATTCATTCGACATGTTTAGATCTAACAAATAAGCTTGAAATTGAGATTTTAGTTTAACTATTGCTTTAGGCATTCTATTAATGTTACAATATAGATTAATACAGTTTCTTACAAGATAAGTACGTGCTTAAGTTCCTTTAAGATAATGTACTTTTTGTTGGCTATTTTAAGATACTTTACAAATTCACAAACGTTTTTCTGTAGCATTTCTATTTCTTTGCACGATTATGACCTTAACATTATCATCATCTGATCAGTAATGATTTTATGAATGAAAAAGTTCACACTGTTTCATGATAAATCGATATCTAGGACACCAATTCATGGGTGATTCAGACAACTAGCTTTAATTAGAATTATTGTATGACTAATTCTACGAGCAAAGTTAAATTGTTTTGTATCTGTACCATTTGAGAAGTTTCGAAACGGCATTCATACTTAGGATCACATGTTTTATAGCTTTCACTTTCATTACATATAATTTTATGAATTAAAGTAGATGTAGTAGATACGCAAGAGGTTATGTACCTTATGATTTATTAAGTTATAAAAGAATATAATATTAAATGAGTATGTTCTTTATAATACGTAAATGTATATCTTACGTTTACATCCTTTAAGACAGGCTAGTCTTTCTCCGTATAATTGTGATTCTACAAAATAGATAATTAACCAAGATTTGCGTTGTTATTATTATAAAAATAACGTTACATAAAATAATTCAGAAATTTCTTAAAAGTGCTTGAATAATAAATATGTTGCTTTGCACTATATAGTAAAGGAATATGGTTTAAATTACAATCTTTACCATACAATTCATTATGTCTCGTCATTAGTTAAATATGCCTTATTCTTTATTATGTTAAACCAAGAAAAACATAATAGATAAAATTCAAAAAAGATACTGATATTTTTCTCATACCCGAAATATTTATAAAAGTCATTATGCTTCAAAAATATAACCTTATTTTAGTTTCTCAATTAGATATTAGCGTTTGAGTGATTTAACTTGTTGCCAAATTCAAATTTGTATTAAATTTAGAATATGCAGGTATATGTCATAACATATAGTTTTCCTAATATTTCTGATAAATCATATTATGAAATACTGTAATTACTGTAATTATATTGCGCAAATACATAAATTTGCTTTATAAACAAACGGATTTGTTTATTTCTGTCCTTATAATAAGAATTATTATATATTGGAGAATGTGTGTATTAATTTATAAATTTCATTATACTTACTTGCATATTTTCGCTCGCATGACAGTAGGCAAGTATTTTTAACAGCTTCAAAAGTCCTCTCTGATTTAAAAAAAAATAATACCTTATCTACAATTTTAATCTGAGACTTATATTTTATAAAAAATATTTTTAAATAATATACAGGTACAAAGTTTATTGATTAATTATTAATCTAAGAAGATCACATGTGTTCGAGCAGATATTAAATTAAATTAGTGGTATTATTTGGTGGACTATTGATTGACTTTGCTTAATAAATATCAATTATTATCAATATGTTTATAATATTTGTTTTGATACAAATATTAAATAATACGTTGCACAACATGATTATTATTATTTATATACCAGGAGTAAAAATTGTAATCACGGATATCGCAACTATGTTTTTTGGTCAATTACAATGATACATCTAATACTTTTGTTATATTAATTAAAATTATATTGCGAATAGTGATCTTATTTATTTCAATTTTTATTATTCTATTATGAATTAAACAGTGTTAACATATTAACATTCATTAGGATACCGAAGTATTTAATTTCAATTGAATCAAATTATAAAATTATGATTTAATTTTATAAAACTATAATATACACTTAATTGTCTTTCTACGTCACCTTTGTATTTTCAACTATTATTTGAAAATCTTAGTAGCACTTTTAAGACAATTAAATGAAAAAATTCTTTGTGTATTCACTTACTCAAAAAATAATATTATATTAAAACTATATAATTAGTTTTATTTTCAAATAAAGAATGTTTTTCTAGATAAATTTGCCACTGCGGAATACGTTTTAATTTTTTTAATAAGTAAATGTGTTAGAGATTTTTTACAATAATTAGTGTAGGAAAAAAAAACATTAACAAGCACAAAAGGGGTTAAAAAGATCAAAATTTCTTCCTAATTTACTCGAAAATGAACAAAAATAAATAAGGAAATTTCCTCTTTTGATACAAACTCGTTAATTACATTATTCTTATATTTATTGCAATTATATAGGTATTGTAATTATACTTCAGAATATATAAAAAAAGAGTTTCTCATCATGAAACTGCAATACGATTTAGATTCATATCTTAGCATAAAGGATATATTGTTCGAAAAACTCCGTTTATAAATATGTATTATCTATTACGAACAGTTGCATTAACTGAACGATATTTACGAACGTCATTTATATAGAAAAGTTTGATGAGCATATTGGAATCAACAATAAAATGCGAAATATAATTAATCTCATAAATGTATGAAAAATGTAAATTCGATAGATCTATTAATATATTTGTTACAACTTGAAAGAACGAGTACATTGGGATATACTATGTTTCCATAATTTTATACAATTAATGTAAGTTCAATCCTTAATGTAATGGTTATAATAAACGGAGGAATGTGAGTGAAAATTTATAGATTCTATTCTACTTACTTCGATCATTATTTAATAGGATTTTTGAGTAATTTAGTGCTGCTTCTTCGGAAATATCTGATTTTCACAATAAAAAAATATATTTAATTCACATTTTTGAATTAAGAATCAATATTATTTAAACAATTTTGAAAATATTGAATATATACCATTTTTGTTATGTATAAATGAATTAAATGACTATGTAAAAGATTTTGTTTTCGCTATTATTACTAACAATAAATATACCACCTTTCTATTTAAAATTCTGGATAGATGAACGATATTTATGGGTTTATAAACCTAATTGAATCAGAATATTTAATATTTCATTAATTGATCTTCTTATTATTAAAATAATTATTACGAATAATTATCTGCAGTATGTATTTAAATTGAAGTTATAAATAACATAACTAAAATATATTTATATACAGTAACATATTTTAAATTCATTTAACAAAACAATTATTTAATTTATCAACCATTTACGTAGGTTTATATTACTTTAACGTTAAATATAAGTTAAGTAATGTGTCACGAGATATTTAAATAAATATTTCATATAATGGATATTGGTGTATTGAATTTAATAAACAGTTTACTATTCAGATACAATAGATAGAATGAAACCTAAAGTAAAGTAACCTATTCTTATTATTAAAATATTATAATTTTTAGCAAATTTTTATTTTATTTATAAATATTGATTAAAACATATCTTACATTCGCAACATTCGATGCATTGTTCCTTTACAAATGTAAGTTCTTTTGCACCTGAATAAAAAAAGCTGTTGAAACGAATAAGTATTTTTTCATAAAAGAATATTCAAACGTATAAATACCCTTGATAAATAGTACATAACAAATCATCCAAATTGAAAATATTATTATAAAATTCATATTCACTTATACTCGATAATATTTTTAGAATTACACTATGTAAATTTACGATCTCTAATTATACAAGTTTTTCACTGAGGTACACATTATTCGGTAAAGGTATAAATATCAGTTAATGTTAGGGATTTCGATAACATGCATTGATACTTAAACGTTTTTCTATTACTTTTATAGCTCTACAAATTAACATTTTAATAGTTCTGTTATTCCAATTTATTTCAGTGAGGTCTTTTATAAAAATACTTTCAAATATTATTTTAATGTCATCGTTTCAATAATATATTTAACATTATAATAAAAATAGATATTATAATATAGTATTCTACTATAATATATCATTGAAATATGATTTTAAAAGTATTTGTAAATTAAATAAAGTAATATTAAAAAATACAAATTATATATTGTTGTTTTATTTATAAATATTATAAATAAATTTGATAATATACTGCTCTAAGTTTGGAATCTTATTTAAAAGTAATTGTAAATTACAAATAAAGTATTATATTAAAAAATACAACATAAATATTGTTGTTTATTAAAAATTTACATGGGATCCTGCAAATATACAACGAGATCTCGCGAACTTTGAATTTATGAACAGTTTTAGCTCATGAAAGATACTGTGATTCGTTATTATTTTTTGAAAAGATATCATTCAGTTGAATTTATAAGTGCTGTATTTAAACATTGATTATTTTCCAGTCATAAATCGTCGTATCTTTGCATATCGTTATATCATTTTAAAGCTGCACTATTACTGAAAAACCAATATGGTTAGTCGAAACTACAAGTTGCCTTAATTTTTAGAAAACGGCTCCACACTTACAACTATGTTGAATGAGCTCCTCCAGAAAGGAATGGAGAGAACGTCATCGAGCTGCATTTCAAAAGGTGAGGAAATGCTTCGCTGCGGCATTAATACCTAATGAAAGTCCACTTATTTCCGACGAGGTTAAGGATACAAAACAAACTTAACCCAGAATTCGATGGCCTATTTACCCACATTTGCAAAGTATCGCCGGCCATCTCGGCGAGTTCATCGAAAAATAGGGGGATGGGGATGGGAAGGCTCCAAGGGACCATACCAAATAAATTGAGACCTAGTTTTATATTATACGATGGAAGCGATTGTAGATACGTTCCATTACCTGATCGACAGCTGAAACCTTTAAACCTGCCTAAAAGTCCATCTATACAAAAGTGCATATAACAGAGAACCCAGGAAACTAACAACCCTAAAAAGTTTATTGTCGAGTACAGAATATATATACGATGGATCTGTGGGCTAATCACCTGGTTAAGGAAGGTCAGGCTCTAACAATAATACTTTGCATAGAAATACTGATTTCGGTCGGCTTCCAGGTACTTATTGATCCGACAAATATGCAGATAAGACTGCGTCAAAACAGTCCTGTAAGGAACATTGGCTAGGGGATGGCAGCACTGGCTTCAAAATGGTCCACTTGCCAAAGAAAGGAAACTTGATTTCTGTAGCCGATGTGGTAGTCCAAACCTTCAGCGAATCTTGTGCGAATCCATCAGTTTTTATACATTATTTACAAGAAAAGGTGCTACATATGCCGACTGTATGGGTGTTCCTTCGATTTGGACTATAATATAGGATGCAGGGGATCTTTCTAGTCAGTCGAAGCGGAAGAAGCAGCAAATACTGCAAACTGCAAAGTTCTCGGAAACGGTTTCAAACATATTTTAAATGCAAGTGTTGCACCTGTGATGCTTCTTTTCACGAATCGATTCGACGACCGCACTATTCGGATTTTTCTTCTTTTTGCCAATTATTTTGCTCTTCTAAGGTGAAATTGTCGATAATAAACAAACTATTCTGTCTTTGTTAGAGCAATTAGATGTGGAATTATCTCGTTATTTACAGTAAATTTGACGTGGTGTGTAAACACCACGTCTAGGGACGAGGATCTTTTACTAAATGGGAAGCTCTATCGAATCCGAAACCGTCCAGCTTGCCTCTCATACTTTATGAATTTCCATTTAGTTTTCTTCTATAGTTTCCATTTCAAATTTAATACAATAAACAAGTAATAACATTTACTAATTGAATACAACTTCCATATAAGAATTTCACGGGAAATATTAATAAACTGAATAATTGTTAGTTTGAATAAATAAGAGTAACAAAAATTTAAAACCAGCTTATTATACTTTTATGAATATTATTCAAATATATTTGAAATAAGTGTCTTAAATTTATATATTACTTAAGGCACAATAATAACTGATAGTAATTTAAAAACTCAGAAAAATGTTATAGAGCTTTGTTACATTATATATCATGAAAATGCAAAAGAATTTTTTCCCATTATTCAAACATTTTCACGTTCTTGCTCTCTTAGGCACAGCAACCCTATGTGCACTTGGATCCTTTCTGAGATTTAGCTCAACAAATAATATTATTTACTTTTACATCAAATTCTACAAGATACAATAATAACAAATGTTGCCAATTTACATATAATTCAACTTATTTTTTCTAATGTATATGAAATATTAATCCCTAAATTAATATAAGTTAAAATAATTTTATTAAATAAAATAAAATTTACACGATTTATAATATATAAAATTTATTTTTTTCAAATGTATATGAAATATTTACCCCTAAATTATTATTAATTGTATAATAAATATTATTTTATAAATTATATATTTTATTCTATCAAAATAATCCTGTTAATCAGGCATTTTATTTAATTAATATTATAAATAATATTATATATTATTTTAATATATCCTTCTATAATTATTATAATTTTTTTGATATTATGAGATGTAATGCATCTAGATGATTTATTTATTGAATTTTTGGAACTTAACAGCATTTATCTTTTCAATTTCTTTTAAAGAAGTCAATTTATTAATTCAATTCATTTATTAATTAATAAAAATTGACTTAATATTTTTTCAATTTCTACAATTTAAAAAATTATTTTGTTAAATATTATTAATTCTTTAATTAATTGAACTAGTCCGAATATTAATTTATTTATATTCATTATTATTATTACAAATGTTATTTGAGCTCCAGTCATAGGTTTACAAACTTCTTCAATTAAAATTATTATAGGCTATTCTTCTATAATTCAAATTTCTTGAATTCAAATATTAATACATTCTAACGAAAAAATTAGTATTTTATATATTTCTTTATACACTTTAATTAGTAGTTCTTTAATACAATTATTTAATTATTTTAATATTAATATTTACAAGATTTATACATAATAAAATTAATAAAAAATATTCATATATATATTTTAATTCTACCAATCTTATCGTGAGCAGGATTACTAACATTTACTGGATTTTTAATAAAATGAATAGGAGTAAAAGCTATAATTAATATACCATTTAATTTACTAATAACTTTTATTATATCTTCATTAATTAGCACTTTCTTTTACATACGATTTACTTATTCTTTTTTTATTTTTTACTTTTATACAAAAAAAATAACTTAAAATTTATTAACTATAATCCTATAATTCCTGAATTTATAATAATTATAAATTGATGTAGATTAACATTATTTATTTATTTATTTAAAATTTTAAGCTAATAAAACTATAAGCCTTCAAAGTTTAAATTATACAATATGTGTAAATTTTATTAATTGAAACCAAATTTTGAGGTTTATTATTGTTAATAATATCATTGAATATTTATATTCCAATTAAACAGAAATATTCAAAATTATGAACTTCTAATTCATTAATCAAATAATTAAATTATTAATTAAGATATAAATATACTTATTTGCACAGAATAAATAATTGTAAACCCAATTCTTATCAACATCTTATCATCCTACTCAAAATAAATTATATCTTTTGAATAAAACTCTGATAAAAAAGGTATTCCACATGAAGCAAAATTTGCTACAATAAATTAAACAATAAATAAAACAATAAATTTTATTTACATTTTTGTATTAAAAACAATATTTTTCAGGAACCATTATTGAAATTTTAAATGAATACCTCTTCGTCTTATTAATAAATTAATGAAAAACCTACGTGAATTTTATCGTTTTAGTATTAAAACTAACAATTATTATATAATATCACTTTTTCGTAAATGTAACTCAAAAACGTATAATGGTTTGAAGAATAAGAACGTTAAATGGTTTGAATCTTGATTGTACCGTAATATTTATTATATTAAATGACGAATCTACTTCATGAATTAAAAATATCGTGTTATATTAAATATCAAGACATGCACTGCTATAAAATAAAATCATTTACATTGCATAGACGAAAAAATAGAAGAAATTATAAAGGATGTATAGTAAAAGTGGAAGTAAATGAAATAACTAAAATTTTATAATATTCGTCAGGAGAAAACAATGTTCAAATTAATTATTTACATTAATTTAATTTTTTTCGCATATATAAATATAATATTTAATATAAAATTTGTTATTTAAAAATTAAGTATTGCTATTAATACATTCAATAACATTCGACAAATTAACAATTACAAGTTTTTGAATTAAAGTATGAAATTTTCAAATAAAGATCTATTTATTTACAATAGAGAATTTGTAATATCATTTTAAATACAATTATTTATTCTAAATTAATATTTTACGAATTTTTAATTCTTTTAATATTGTATAAAATTTAATTATTTTGGAACCAATTTTATCAATTATTATTCATTTAATGGATATTGGTGAATGGAATATAATAAACTTTTGAATATTTGAATAAAAAAGATAAAAGTTTTTTAGCTAATTATTATTTAGTGAAAATATTGATTAAAATATGTCTTACTTTCACAACCTGCGATGAATTGTTCTTTTACGAATGTTAGTTCTTTGCCTCCTAAATAATATAAAGTGTGAAAACGATTATATATTTATTCATAAAAGAATATTCAAACATATAAATATCCTTGATAAATAATACACAGCAGATCGTAAAAATTGAAAATATTATTGTAAAATACATATTAATCTATACTTGATAATATTTTTACGATTACATTATGTAAAGATGAATTGATTAATTGATTAATTGATGAATAGATTAATTGATTAATTGATTAATTGATTAATTGATGAATAGATTAATTGATTAATTGATGAATAGATTAATTGATTAATTGATGAATAGATTAATTGATTAATTGATGAATAGATTAATTGATTAATTGATGAATAGATTAATTGATTAATTGATTAATTGATGAATAGATTAATTGATTAATTGATTAATTGATGAATAGATTAATTGATTAATTGATTAATTTATGAATAGATTAATTGATTAATTGATGAATAGATTAATTGATGAATAGATTAATTGATTAATTGATTAATTGATGAATAGATTAATTTATTAATTGATTAATTGATTAATTGATGAATAGATTAAATGATTAATTGATGAATAGATGATTCATGAATTGATGAATTGACAGATGAATTAACAAATTTTCGGTAACAGTATTTATATTATCGAAAGTAGATGGATTAACATAAAATTTTTTATTAATTAAAGTTTTTATAACACTTTAGGCTAAAGCGTGAACTTCTTAACAGTTTTGTTTTTCGAATTTTGTTCAGTCACGTCTTTGATAACAATGCTTTAAATATAATTTATATGTCATCGTTTAATAATATACGTAACAATATAATATAATAAGATATTATAATATAGTATTCTACGTATGAAATATGATTTTAAAATATTTGTAAATTAAATATAGTAATATTATATAAATACAAATGAAATTTTGTTCCCGTATTTATTGATATTTATTATGGGTCCGTCTAGATTTCTTGTTTTAAACGAATGTTCGCGATCCTTGTTATTCTGAGTAATCTCAGATGTTCTTTCAACATAATGACCTTCACTCATATTATTGTTACATATGTTTACATTTAGACATACATAATAATACCTTATTTTCTAATTTAGTTGTTATCGGTACCAATATCTTTGTGTAAATTTTTTATTAAAACTTCTCTTGGACTTATTTCCCATTTTATAACTAACTGTGTAAATTTGTTGAAAGATTATATAAATTTAAACGGGAAAAATTTAGTCAGTCAAAGCGAAAGAAGAGGTAGAAGCAGGAACTATAACAGGGTTCCCGGAAGCGATTTTAAATATATTTTAAATGCAAGTCTTGCAACTGTGATTCTATTTCTCATGGATCGTTCGATGACCGCACTACTTGGGTTATTCCTTTATTTTAACTAATTGTTTCGCCCTTCTTAAAGTTAATTATTATTAGTTTCATTAAATATGTGTATTAAAATAATAAAACTTAAGTGGGAGTACACACTTCAAGTTGGTGAGCGATAGAACAGCAAAATATAAAAAATCAGATGCAACCCAAAGCATCCGGTAGTAATTGAAAAAAAACTTCAATTTAATAATTTCATAGTCAGAATTAAAAAACACAATTGATAGTTTTATAATGGAATAATGGCATAATAACAAAATTAGAATATTATATTTGATGAATATTATTTACATGTATCCAAAATAAAGAGCTTGAAATTATATATTGCTTAAGATTTAATAACTAATATATAGTAATTCAATATTTTATTCAGAAAAATCCAGTACTACATTATATAGCTTAAGAAAAGAAATCGTATTTCTTCTCATTAATCAAACATATTCACTTTATAATTTGTTTGAGATACTGATCTGCACATGGAGGTTTACCTTTTCGAGGTTTTCCTAATAATATATGATTACTTTTATATGCAAAAGCACAAAAATTTGATAAAAATAATCGAAACAATTATGTTTCAAATTCGACTTACTTTTCTCAAACATGAATAGACATGCGTCAGTGCAACCGCTTCTGCATACTTCGTGAATTTCTAAATATAATAAATATACAGATTAAAAAATAAATTTTTAAATGAGATATATAATTATAGAGAAACTAATTGTTATACACAATCATAGAATTTCATAACAATTTTCATGTAATATAGGAAACTTCTATGACCCAAACATAAATAGAGATTACAAATTAGAAACATGTGATATTTCTTTGATTTATTTGTTTATATTTTTGTAGAAGAAATATTAAATCTGATAATTAGTTTTCTTTATCATGCATAGGTTTTGTTCAATTTTATTATTTATGGCAGGTAATGGATGACAAAACGAATATCGCAAGCAGAACCATAAATGTCTCTGATGACCGCTGAATCCGTGGCGACTAAATGAACTTAGAAAGGGGAAGTACAAAGTGTCTTTTCCAATTAGTTGCATACGATTGAACGTAAAATAAAGTTTAGTTAGTTGCATGTACCTTCACCATATTTCATTGGAGTTGCATTCCCCTTCATAATCCAAAACAATATAAAAATATTTTCCAAATTCATTCAATATGTATAGATCTAACAAATAAGCTCGAAATTAAGATTGTAGTTTAACTATTGCTTTAGGCATTCTATTAATGTTACAATATAGATTAATACAGTTTCTTACAAGATAAGTACGTGCTTAAGTTCCTTTAAGATAATGTACTTTTTGTTGGCTATTTTAAGATACTTTACAAATTCACTAACGTTTTTCTGTAGCATTTCTATTTCTTTGCACGATTATGACCTTAACATTATCATCATCTGATCAGTAATGATTTTATGAATGAAAAAGTTCACACTGTTTCATGATAAATCGATATCTAGGACACCAATTCATGGGTGATTCAAACAACTAGCTTTAATTAGAATTATTGTATGACTAATTCTACGAACAAAGTTAAATTTTGTATCTGTACCATTTGCGAAGTTTCGAAACGGCATTCATACTTAGGATCACATGTTTTATAACTTTCACTTTCATTACATCGTATTTTATGAGTTAAAGTAGATGTAGTAGATACGCAAGAGGTTATGTACCTTATGATTTATTAAGTTATAAAAGAATATAATATTAAATGAGTATGTTCTTTATAATACGTAAATGTATATCTTACGTCTACATCCTTTAAGACAAGTTAGTCTTTCTCGGTATACTTGTGATTCTACAAAATAGATAATTAACCAAGTTTTGCGTTGTTATTAATATAAAAATAACGTTACATAAAATAATTCAGAAATTTCCTAAAAGTGCTTGAATAATAAATATGTTGCTTTGCACTATATAGTAAAGGAATATGGTTTAAATTA
The DNA here is from genome assembly GCA_018907045.1 of Wiebesia pumilae. Lineage (NCBI taxonomy): Eukaryota > Metazoa > Arthropoda > Insecta > Hymenoptera > Agaonidae > Wiebesia > Wiebesia pumilae. The sequence continues at coordinate 38,507 of JACCHZ010000189.1, read as the reverse complement.
CAATCTTTACTATACAATTCATTGTGTCACTTCATCAGATAAATATACCTTATTCTTTATTATGTTAAACCAAGAAAAACATAATAGATAAAATTCAAAAAAGATACTTATATTTTTCTCATAACAGAAATATGTATCCAAATCATTATGCTTTAAAAATATAACCTTATTTTAGTTTTTCAATTAGATATTAGTGTTCGAGTGATTTAACTTTTTCCAAAATTCAAATTTGTATAAAATATCGAATATGCAAGTATATGTCATCACATATGCTTTTACTAATATTTCTGATAAATCATATTATGAAATAATCTAATTACTGTAATTACAGTGCGCAAGTACATTAATTTGCTTTGTAAACAAACGGATTTGTTTATTTCTGTCCTTCTAATAAGAATTATTATATATTAAAAATTGTGAGTACTAATTTATAAATTTCATACTACTTACTTGAATATTTTCGGTTACATGACATTATGCATTTATATTTAAATGCTTCAAAAGTCCTCTCTGATTTAAAAAAAATAATATCTTAACAACAATTTTGATCTAAGACTTATATTTTATAAAAATTTTTTTTAAATAATAAACAGGTACAAAGTTTATTGATTAATTATTAATCTAGGAAGTTCAAATGTGTTCGAGCAGATATTAATTTAAAATAGTGGTATTATTTGGTGAACTATTGATTGACATTTCTTAATAAATATCAATTATTATCAATATGCTTATAATATTTGACTTGATACACATACTAAATAATACGTTGTAATGAAGTAGCTGTAAGTTTGTAATAAATAATTTGGATTTGTTCGATAATAATAATATTTGGTCAATTGCTTTGATACGTCAAATACTTTTGTGTTATTAATTAAAATTATATTACGAATAGTGGTCATATTTCTTTTAAATTATATTATTATATTATGTAGTCAACAATGTTATCTTATTAACATTCATTAGGATACCAAAGTATTTAATTTCAATTGAATCAAATTATAAAATTATGATTTAATTTTATAAAACTATAATATACACTTAATTGTCTTTCTACGTCACCTTTGTATTTTCAACTATTATTTGAAAATCTTAGTAGCACTTTTAAGACAATTAAATGAAAAAATTCTTTGTGTATTCACTTACTCAAAAAATACTAGTATATTAAAACTATATAATTAGTTTTATTTTCAAATAAAGAATGTTTTTCTAGATAAATTTGCCACTGCGGAATACGTTTTAATTTTTTTAATAAGTAAACGTGCTTGAGTTTTTTACAATAATTAGTGTAGGAAAAAATAACATTAACAAGCACAAAAGGGGTTAAAAAAATCAAAATTTCTTCCTAATTTACTCGAAAATGAACAAAAATAAATAAGGAAATTTCCTCTTTTGATACAAACTCGTTAATTACATTATTCTTATATTTATTGCAATTATATAGGTATTGTAATTATACTTCAGAATATATAAAAAAAGAGTTTCTCATCATGAAATTGCAATACGATTTAGATTCATATCTTAGCATAAAGGATGTATTGTTCGAAAAACTCCGTTTACAAATATGTATTATCTATTACGAACAGTTGCATTAACTGAACGATATTTACGAACGTCATTTATATAGAAAAATTTTATGAGCATATTGAAATTAATAATAAAATGCGAAATATAATTAACCTAATAAATGTACGTAAAAATGTAAAGCAAAATTTTTTCGGTCATACTGTGCCTAATTTCATACAAAACCAATTGCAGGAAAACAAATAATTTTGATGACTGTATTTGAGATAATATTCTACTTCAATTGTACTTCATTTCTTAATATAACTGTTACAATATGTGGAATAATGAGAGTGTAAATTTAGAGTTTTTATTGAACTTACTTGTATCATTATTTATTAGTTTTTTTGTGTAATTTAGTGCAGTTTCTTCGGAAACATCTGATTTGCCAACAAAAAAATATATTTAATTAACATTTTTTAATTAAAAATCAATAATTTGGAACGATTTTGAAAATATTAAATATTTACCTTTTTTATGTACTAATGAATTAAATGGCTATGTAAATAGTTTGTTGTTGCTATTATTAATAACAATTAATATACCACCGTTATATTTAAAATTCTGGGTAGATAAACGATATTTATGGGTTTACAAATCTAATTGAATCAGATTATTTAATATTTTAATTAATTGATCTTCTTAAAAATTCTAAACAAGTATATTTATTTAAGCGCTTCAAGAATGCATAAGAATTTAATGCCATTTAAGAGAATATTAGCATTAGTTCTAAAAGTTTTTGTATTACCTATTAAATTTAAATCACATAATAGTGAATAATACGTTTTTCTAATTGTTTAGATTTATTGGTTTTGAAACTATCAAAGTACTGATCTATTAAAAAAAATAACAATGTAAATGATCTTTTTCTAAATAGATTAATTTAAAGATATATAACAGGAATATGTTTCCAAGTAATAAAATATGTAACTTTGAAATAAAAATTGTCAATAAAAAAACAGAATTTTAACATTAATATATCAAAAAATATAAGAAAAATAAATAGTTTCAAGTTTTTCAGTTTAAGTTTTATATAATACAACTAAGATCGATTTATTTATAATAACGCATTTGTAATATAATTCATCACATAATTATTTAATTTAAATTAGTTTACTAAACATTTATATTATTTTAACATTGTATAACATTTCTGTATTATGGAACCAATAATATCAACTAATTTTCATATAATGGATATTGCTAAATTATATTTAAAAAACTTTTTACTATTTTAGATACAATAGATAAAATGAAACCTAAAGTCAAATATTCTTATTAATAACATTGTACACTGTTTAACAAACTATTATTTTCTTATGAAATATTGATTACAAAATATCTTACTTTCACAACATTCGATGCATTGTTCTTTTACAAATGTAAGTTCTTTCCATCCTGAATAATAGAAAAGCTGGAAGTAATGAACTATTTTTTATTAAAAAAATATACAAACATGTAAATACCTTTTATCAATAATACACAACAGAATAACAGGATTGAGATAACTATTTTAGAATTCATTTTGTTCAATACTTGATAATATTACTATCATATCACTATCGTTATTTACAGTCTCTAATCATACAAGTTTTTCACTGAGGAACACATTATTCGGTAACGGTATTTATATCAGTGAATATTAGGAATTTCGATAACATGCATTCATACTTAAACGTTTTTTTAATACTTTTATAGCTCTATAAATTATCATTTTAATAGTTCTATTATTCCAATTTTTTTGAGTGTCGATTTTGATAAAAATATTTTCAAATATTATTTAAATGTCATTGTTTTAATAATATATTCAACATTATATTACAAATAGATATTATAATTTATTATTCTGCTATAATATATCATTCAAATATGATTTTAAAAGTATTTGTAAATTAAATACATTAATATTAACAAATACAAATAATATATTGTTGTTTTATTAATAAATATTATATTTGGAATTTTTTTTAATTCGTTAATACATTTATATATGTTCTTGCACTGTTTTAAAACAAGTGTTCTCGTTTCCTGTTTTTCTGAATAATCTCAGATGTCCTTTCAACATAATGACATTCACTCATATTCTTGCTACATACGTTTACATGTAAACTTACATAACGAAGCGTTTCTTTCTTATTTAAAATAATTGTCAACAAAGCCTATCTTTATCATTAAATTAACATCAAAACTCATCTGAGCCTGACTTCCTTTTTTATAACTAACTTTGGACTTACATTGTAGAACGAATATTTTATTATTTTATCGCAATATACCTTACTGCATAATCGAAGTTATTTTCTGCATGCGAACAAATATGTATTGAATAAATCTTATTTTTGTTTTATTAAATTTAGAAGTTTAGTATTGTATTTTTGGTCGCTAGGAAAGAAGTATTCGTGCAACAACCTGAATGATATTTCTTACTCAATTTGTTTATTTAGTTAAGCAAGCTGTTTGTGATTTTATGGAGCTAATAACCTAATTTTAGCGGATAGTGTGAGCTTTTCTTTGTGGGAATATAAGAAAAATAAAGGTATCGATTTCAGTTTGAAAGTTTTCTTTATTTTACATGAAATATAGGTCTTGCCACCCAAATCATGAAATACGTGATATTTTACTTATTTCTTATTCTAATTATTGAATTAAGCAACTCAAATATTTTTATTCTTTTTTAGTTTTATAAACAATGTATAAATATATATATTTTTCGGATATCGAAAATATAGACTATATTTTTACTTATATATCGGTTACTTATATTAGTTATTTCATTGGCTAATACTTCATAGCTCAAGTAATAAAATACTTTATTTTGAAAAATATATTATAAACATCTTATGCAATATATATCGAAATATAGAATAGTGGTATTTTTCATAACTCGACGTATTCAATCTTTCGGTACTGTTCGCTGTAATCCTTCTGATTGACTTGATGATTCGCCTTTTCGAGATTTTTCTAAACCAAAATAAATATTTACTTGTACATCGAAATCCAAATCATTTCAGTAAGAATAAAAGTAAACTATTATCTTTATAATGTATCATACTTATTCTGAACATTACATTACATGCGTCAATACAACCACTTCTGCATACTTCCAGAATCGCTAGTTATAATCAGAAAATAGATTAATAAGTAAATTTTTAAATAGATATATTTATTATAAGGAAATTTGATTCTAGTAAATTTCTCGTATTATATATTTTTTTAATGTTTTATTAAAATTTTTATTAATTGATTCTTTCTATTTGAAGTAGTCAATAAAATTTCATAACAATTCTTATATAATGTTATGTGCTCTAATGTTATTTGTTTAAATGTAATCACTAAATGTTACTATTATTTTTGTATGTACCTTTTTATAGAACAAATGCATCTTAAATATATATGAATATGATATTGTTATCTATTCATTTTCAACAATTTGACTCGTGCTCTACGCACTCGTCGCAATGCTAGGAAAAACTATCCTTCAAGCTTGTTCTATACAGGTCTCGACTGATAAGAACAAGGCCACTTGGTATGCACTTTCCCTGCGTTTATAATAATAACGAAGAAGATAGAAAGAAGATCAAACAGACGTGCCTCAAAATAGTCCCCTGGACTTTGTCGTATCACGTGACGAGTAGCTATAGGAAATAGTTATATAGAAAACTCGGGAATTGCATTCGAACAACGCAACCATGTTTCACGTTTGCGTTATCATCTGAGATTGGTTCACCAGGGGCTGCACGTTGATTAAGCCTGCTGACAATGGAAGGTTAATCTCACACTTCAGGCAAAGATTAGATGATCTAACATCTTTTTAAACATAGAGTAACAGAAAGTCAGCCGATCTCTCGAAAAGATAAGGCAAAAGAAATCCCCAGACCTCCTCAATCTTGTACCAGCATCAGTGCTCAAAAGCATATGTTTTACAACCTACACTTTTATTACATAGTGCGTTATTAGTTAAAGGTAAATGTAACAAATATTTAAGAGTTCATGAACCTCAAATTTACTAAATTTAAAAATGAATAGAAAAATAGACGTGTATTTTTTATATAATAATTCAATGTATTTCTTACCTGTACACCCTTTAATACAGGACAGTGTATTTCGGTACATTTGCGATTCTATATAACCAATAATTACTTATGTAATTACATTATAATAAAATATTATATATACTTATTTTATGTAATAAAATATTGATACAAAACGTAGAATTATAAAACATACTTTTATCAATTCTTATCTTTTATTACTGTATAACTATAATAATAATATTGTTACAAACATAAGAGCAGAAACTTCTTAAAAGTACTAAAATAATAAATATGATGAACAGCATTGTAAAATAAAATAAAATATTTTAAATTACAACCCTTACTATAAACTTGACTATTTTTTTGTCGGCTATATAAACTTAATTCGATTACATTTAGACTCGCAAAAATTATAATCTAAATATTAATAATGATACTGATACCTTTCCACTATCCAAATCTTTATCAAAATCATTATACTTTAGATATATATAGCACTAGTTTTGATTTTTTCCAAATAGATTTTTATGATAGAGAGATTTGACTTCTTTTAAAATTCAAATTTATATTATATATATGATATTTAAGTATTTGTCATTACATATAGTTTTGACTACTTATGACTCATCATAATACAAAATATTTTAATTTTATAACATTGCACAATTACATTAACACATTAATGTAAATAAAAGTATTTGCATATTTCGCTCTTTCTAATAATATCTTGAAAAATCTGAATATTGATTAATTAATTTCATTATACTCACTTTCATATTTCTTTTCGCATGACTGCTTACAATCATCCTTGAATACAATATATGCCGCACCTAATTTTGAAAACAAACGATGTTTTAATAACATGTTTTATGCGAAGACAATATTTTCTTATTATTAGTTTTAAAGTATTAAATGAATTAGTAGTTTATTGTTTAATGGGATACGATTTTGTATAAAAAAAATTTTCTTATAATGACTAACGGTATTTTAATTAAGCTTTCAATTTCTTTAAATTATTTAATATTAAAAAGATAAAATGTATTGAAAAAGATATACATTTATATAAGTGGTATTTTTGTCTAGACGACTAAATATATTTACATTATAAACATAAATTTTTATTATTATTGTGTTTTAAGACAATTTTTAAATAAATCAGTCACAAGTGAAAATTAGAAACAAAAAGAAATTATCTATTTCAAATATACATTTGATTTTAACTATTATTATTAATAATTTTAAATAATAATTTAAATAAAAAATAATAATTATAAATTATTATTATTAATAAAAATAACATATTATTTATATATTTCTAATAAATAATGAAAACATGTAAAAACTAATGAAATATATTTATCGACTCAAGTTTATAATCAATAAATTATATTCCAGATTTTCTCGGTAATCATAATATATTATTATTGCAATGCTAACTATAATACTAATTAACATTATATTATGCATATTTATCCTTTTTCTCAAGTTGTATTACTATATTATCCAAAGTATATTCACCACAATTAATATACTTCTTATAATTTTTAGATCAAGTTCATTGGGATTTACAGTGATTGCACAATTTTAAACAATTAATTTTAATACTATTCCTAATATAAGGTACGTAAGAATGTGAGTGAATAATCCTAGATTTTATTCTACTTACGCGCATTTTCATTTGGATCCAATTTTATATAATTTCGTGCCGTCTCTTCGGAAATATCTGATTTCAAAAATGAAGAAATATATTTAACGTGAATTGAAACCAATACTTTATGAGAACCATACCTAAACTATTATAGGAATACTTCTTCATCTTACTAAGTAATGGATTCAAAGGCTTCGTAGAAAACGATGATATGGCTACTATCACTAATAATTAATATATAACATCGCATTTTCTAAAATCTAAGTTGAAGTAGGATATTTAACAATCGTAATTAACTGAATTAAATCATATAAAATATTTTATGAATGATGATATACTTTATAAATATAAACAAGTATTGTGTAAGCATTAGAAATTGATAAAAGAACCGCTAAAGTTCTGATTAGAATGCATAAATCATAATAAAGAATAAACAATAAAAATGCCTATTAAACCAGCAGTAAATGTAATAACGGAAGTTTTCCAGTTTTCGTTTGTAGAAAAGCGGTGTAAAATATTTAAACTGCATCATCAACTATAATTCGAACGATTCGTACTAAATTTTTATGTCTACGTTATTATGTTTTTAATGTTGGCGATTTATCGGTTTCCTTATCTATCATAACACTAATATATTAAGAAAAATAGCAACGTAAATCATCTTTTTCTAAATACATTTATTTAAATATATATAAGAGGAATATTTTTTCCAAATAAATAAATATGTAATAGTTAAATGAAAGTTGTCAATAGAAAAGCAGAACTTTAACATTAATTTTAACATTAACTTTATATAAAAAAATAAAAGAAAAATAAACTGTTGAAGTTCTTAAATTGAAGTTTTAAATAACGCAACTAAGATTGATTTTTTTATAATAACGTGTTCGTAATTAAATTCGCTAAATAATTATTTTATTTAAATTAGTTTGTTATACATTTGTATTAATTTAATATTGTATAAAACTGAAGTATTTTGTAACCAAGTATATCAACTAATATTCATTTCATGGATATTGGTGAATAAATTTAATAAAATTTTCACTATTCTAATAACAAAGTGTAAAAAAATAGTATTTCACAGAAAATTATCATTTTCATACAAAATATTGATTAAAATATGTCTTACTGTCACAACATTCCAAGCATTGTTCTTTTACAAATGTAAGTTCTCTTAAACCTGAATAAAAAAAGATGTTGAAACGATTAAGTATTTTTTCATAAAAGAATATTCAAACATATAAATACCCATAATGAATAGTACACAATAGACTAGTAAGATTGAGAATAATATTGTAAAATTCATTTTCATCTATATTTGATAATATTAATAGCTTTAAATTCTAATCATATAAGTTTTTCACTGAGTAACACATAATTCGGTAACGATATTTATATTATTTAAAGTAGATGGATTGAAAGAACATGCATTGATAGTCAAACGGTTTTTTTATATCTTTATTGCTCTATAACATTATCTTAATAATTTTGTTATTTCAATTATTTTCAATGACGTCTTTGATAAAAATAATTTCAAATATTATTTTAATGTCATAATTTGAATAATATAATCAATAATATATTAAAAATAGATTTTATATTATATTATGCAATGTTTTAAATCTGTTTTAAAAGTATTTGTAGAGTAAATAAAGTAATAAATTTTATAAATAAAAATTGAATGTTGTTATTTTATTTATCGATAGTTTATCTAGGATCATCTAAGTCTGTTAATACATTTGTAGTGAATCTTTTATGCTCTAGAAAAGAAGTACTCTTACGGCACCGTAAATTATATGTATATGATACTTTCAAAACTTCCTTATTTTACTAATTAAGCTGTTTCTAATATCTATTTCTAATTAGTCTAATAACGATTTAATTTATTCAGATTATTTAAACTATTCTTAATTGGAATATTAAATAACAGAGATATCGATTTCTGTTTGAAAGTCGTATTAATTTTACATGAGATATATAATTTGCTATTAACTGATTATTCTTTTCAAATCATGGAATTCGGGTCACTAAGTAATTTAAGGAAAATTAAGTGAGAGTACACAAGTTAGGAGCGATAAACAACAAAATATAAATAATCAGACGAAACCCAAAGCATCCGGTAGTAATTGAAAAGGACTTCAATTTAATAATTTCATAGTCAATATTAAAAAACTCAAATGATAGTTTTAATAATGCTAAATAATAGAATAATAACAAACTTAGAATATTATATTTGATGAATATTATTTACATGTATCCAAAATAAAGAACTTAAAATTATATAATGCCTAAGATTTAATTACTAATATATAGTAATTCAATACTTTATTCAGAAAAATTTAGTCGACATCATATATCATTAAAATAGAATTTTATTTCTTATCGTTATTGAAACATATTCACTTTATAATTTTTTTGAGATACTGATCTGCACGTGGAATATTACGTGCTGATTTTTGAGGTTTCCCTAAAAAAATATGATTATTTTTATATCCAAATACACAAAATTTGATAAAAATAATCGAAACAATTATGTTTAAAATTCAACATACTTTTCTCAAACATGAATATACATGCGTCATTACATCCGCTTCTGCATAGTTCATGAATTCCTAAATATAATAAATATACAGATTACAAAATAAATTTTTAAATGAGATATATAATTATAGAGAAATTCATTGTTATACATAAACATAGAATTTCATAATAATTTTCATGTTATATATGAAGCTACTATGACCCAAACATGAATAGAGATTACAAATTGGAAACATGTGATATTTCTTAGTATTACTTGGGTACCTTTTTTTGGAGGAAATAATAAATCTGATATTTAGTTTTCTTTCATGTATAAGTTTTGTTCAATTTTAATATTTAAATATCGCTTGGTCTCATATAATAAAATGCAAAGATATGATTTGAATAACCGCATGCACCGCTTTCCCAAGTTCGATGTAAAAGCTGTCGTTTATGGTTCTGTTCATGAATTATATTAGACCTGAACAAAAAACAGTTAATGGATGATAATACGAATATCGCAGGCAGAACCATAAAGTCTCTGACGACAGCTGAATCGGACGCGACTAAATGAACTTAGAAAGGGGAAGTACAAAGTGTCTTTTCCAAATTCATAAGATTGAACGTAAAATAAAATTTGGTTAGTTGCATTTACCTTCACCATATTTCGTTGGAGTTGCATTCCCCTTGATTAATCCAAAACAATATAAAAATATTTTCCAAATTCATTCAATATGTATAGATCTAACACATAAGCTCGAAATTAAGATTTTATTTTGACTATTGCTTTAGGCATTCTATTAATGTTACAATATAGATTAATACAGTTTCTTACAAGATAAGTACGTGCTTAAGTTCCTTTAAGATAATGTACTTTTTGTTGGCTATTTTAAGATACTTTACAAATTCACAAACGTTTTTCTGTAGCATTTCTATTTCTTTGCACGATTATGACCTTAACATTATCATCATCTGATCAGTAATGATTTTATGAATGAAAAAGTTCACACTGTTTCATGATAAATCGATATCTAGGACACCAATTCATGGGTGATTCAGACAACTAGCTTTAATTAGAATTATTGTATGACTAATTCTACGAGCAAAGTTAAATTGTTTTGTATCTGTACCATTTGAGAAGTTTCGAAACGGCATTCATACTTAGGATCACATGTTTTATAGCTTTCACTTTCATTACATAGTATTTTATGAGTTAAAGTAGATGTAGAAGATACGCAAGAGGTTATGTACCTTATGATTTATTAATTTATAAAAGAATATAATAATAAATGAGTATGTTCTTTATAATACGTAAATGTATATCTTACGTCTACATCCTTGAAGACATTTAAATCTTTCTCGGTATACTTGTGATTCTACAAAATAAATAATCAACCAAGTTTTGCGTTGTTATTATTATAAAAATAACGTTACATAAAATAATTCAGAAATTTCTTAAAAGTGCTTGAATAATAAATATGTTGCTTTGCACTATATAGTAAAGGAATATGGTTTAAATTACAATCTTTACTATACAATTCATTATGTCTCGTCATTAGTTAAATATAACTTATTCTTTATTATGTTAAACCAAGAAAAATATAATAGATAAAATTCTAAAAAGATACTGATATTTTTCTCATAACAGAAATATGTATCCAAATCATTATGCTTTAAAAATATAACCTTATTTTAGTTTCTCAATTAGATATTAGCGTTTGAGTGATTTAACTTGTTGCCAAATTCAAATTTGTATTAAATTTAGAATATGCAGGCATATGTCATAACATATAGTTTTCCTAATATTTCTGATAAATCATATTATGAAATACTGTAATTACTGTAATTATATGCGCAAGTACATAAATTTACTTTATAAACAAACGGATTTGTTTATTTCTGTCCTTATAATAAGAATTATTATATATTGGAGAATGTGAGTATTAATTTATAAATTTCATTATACTTACTTGCATATTTTCGCTCGCATGACAGTAGGCAAGTATTTTTAACAGCTTCAAAAGTCCTCTCTGATTTAAAAAAAAATAATACCTTATCTACAATTTTAATCTGAGACTTATATTTTATAAAAAATATTTTTAAATAATATACAGGTACAAAGTTTATTGATTAATTATTAATCTAAGAAGATCACATGTGTTCGAGCAGATATTAAATTAAATTAGTGGTATTATTTGGTGGACTATTGATTGACTTTGCTTAATAAATATCAATTATTATCAATATGTTTATAATATTTGTTTTGATACAAATATTAAATAATACGTTGCACAACATGATTATTATTATTTATATACCAGGAGTAAAAATTGTAATCACGGATATCGCAACTATGTTTTTTGGTCAATTACAATGATACATCTAATACTTTTGTTATATTAATTAAAATTATATTACGAATAGTGGTCATATTTCTTTTAAATTTTATTATTATATTATGTAGTCAACAATGTTATCTTATTAACATTCATTAGGATACCGAAGTATTTAATTTCAATTGAATCAAATTATAAAATTATGATTTAATTTTATAAAACTATAATATACACTTAATTGTCTTTCTACGTCACCTTTGTATTTTCAACTATTATTTGAAAATCTTAGTAGCACTTTTAAGACAATTAAATGAAAAAATTCTTTCTCTATTCACTTACTCAAAAAATAATAGTATATTAAAACTATATAATTAGTTTTATTTTCAAATAAAGAATGTTTTTCTAGATAAATTTGCCACTGCGTAATACGTTTTAATTTTTTTAATAAGTAAACGTGCTTGAGTTTTTTACAATAATTAGTGTAGAAAAAAATAACATTAACGAGCACAAAAGGGGTTTAAAAAATCAAAATTTCTTCCTAATTTACTCGAAAATGAACAAAAATAAATAAGGAAATTTCCTCTTTTGATACTAACTCGTTAATTACATTATTCTTATATTTATTGCAATTATATAGGTATTGTAATTATACTTCAGAATATATAAAAAAAGAGTTTCTCATCATGAAACTGCAATACGATTTAGATTCATATCTTAGCATAAAGGATATATTGTTCGAAAAACTCCGTTTATAAATATGTATTATCTATTACGAACAGTTGCATTAACTGAACGATATTTACGAACGTCATTTATATAGAAAAGTTTGATGAGCATATTGGAATCAACAATAAAATGCGAAATATAATTAATCTCATAAATGTATGAAAAATGTAAATTCGATAGATCTATTAATATATTTGTTACTACTTGAATGAACGAGTACATTGGGATATACTATGTTTCCATAATTTTATACAATTAATGTAAGTTCAATCCTTAATATAATGGTTATAATAAACGGAGGAATGTGAGTGAAAATTTATAGATTCTATTCTACTTACTTCGATCATTATTTAATAGGATTTTTGAGTAATTTAGTGCTGCTTCTTCGGAAATATCTGATTTGACAACAAAAAAATATATTTTATTCACAATTTTGAATTAAAAATCAATAATTTGGAACGATTTTGAAAATATTAAATATTTACCTTTTTTATTTACTAATGAATTAAATGGCTATGTAAATAGCCATTGTAAGTTGCTATTATTAATAACAATTAATATACCAGCGTTCTATTTAAAATTCTGGGTAGATAAACGATATTTATGGGTTTACGAATCTAATTGAATCAGATTATTTAATACTTTAATTAATTGATCTTCTTAAAAATTCTAAACAAGTATATTTATTTAAGCGCTTCAAGAATGCATAAGAATTTAATGCCATTTAAGAAAATATTAGCATTAGTTCTAAAAGTTTTTGTATTACCTATTAAATTTAAATCACATAATAGTGAATAATACGTTTTTCTAATTGTTTAGATTTATTGGTTTTTAAACTATCAAAGTACTGATCTATTGAAAAAAATAACAATGTAAATGATCTTTTTCTAAATAGATTAATTTAAAGATATATAACAGGAATATGTTTCCAAGTAATAAAATATGTAACTTTGAAATAAAAATTGTTAATAAAAAAACAGAATTTTAACATTAATATATCAAAAAATATAAGAAAAATAAATAGTTTCAAGTTTTTCAGTTTAAGTTTTATATAATACAACTAAGATCGATTTATTTATAATAACGCATTTGTAATATAATTCATCACATAATTATTTAATTTAAATTAGTTTACTAAACATTTATATTATTTTAACATTGTATAACATTTCTGTATTATGGAACCAATAATATCAACTAATTTTCATATAATGGATATTGCTAAATTATATTTAAAAAACTTTTTACTATTTTAGATACAATAGATAAAATGAAACCTAAAGTCAAATATTCTTATTAATAACATTGTACACTGTTTAACAAACTATTATTTTCTTATGAAATATTGATTACAAAATATCTTACTTTCACAACATTCGATGCATTGTTCTTTTACAAATGTAAGTTCTTTCAATCCTGAATAATAGAAAAGCTGGAAGTAATGAACTATTTTTTATTAAAAAAATATACAAACATGTAAATACCTTTTATCAATAATACACAACAGAATAACAGGATTGAGATAACTATTTTAGAATTCATTTTGTTCAATACTTGATAATATTACTATCATATCACTATCGTTATTTACAATCTCTAATCATACAAGTTTTTCACTGAGGAACACATTATTCGGTAACGGTATTTATATCAGTGAATATTAGGAATTTCGATAACATGCATTCATACTTAAACGTTTTTTTAATACTTTTATAGCTCTATAAATTATCATTTTAATAGTTCTATTATTCCAATTTTTTTGAGTGTCGATTTTGATAAAAATATTTTCAAATATTATTTAAATGTCATTGTTTTAATAATATATTCAACATTATATTACAAATAGATATTATAATTTATTATTCTGCTATAATATATCATTCAAATATGATTTTAAAAGTATTTGTAAATTAAATACATTAATATTAACAAATACAAATAATATATTGTTGTTTTATTAATAAATATTATATTTGGAATTTTTTTTAATTCGTTAATACATTTATATATGTTCTTGCACTGTTTTAAAACAAGTGTTCTCGTTTCCTGTTTTTCTGAATAATCTCAGATGTCCTTTCAACATAATGACATTCACTCATATTCTTGCTACATACGTTTACATGTAAACTTACATAACGAAGCGTTTCTTTCTTATTTAAAATAATTGTCAACAAAGCCTATCTTTATCATTAAATTAACATCAAAACTCATCTGAGCCTGACTTCCTTTTTTATAACTAACTTTGGACTTACATTGTAGAACGAATATTTTATTATTTTATCGCAATATACCTTACTGCATAATCGAAGTTATTTTCTGCATGCGAACAAATATGTATTGAATAAATCTTATTTTTGTTTTATTAAATTTAGAAGTTTAGTATTGTATTTTTGGTCGCTAGGAAAGAAGTATTCGTGCAACAACCTGAATGATATTTCTTACTCAATTTGTTTATTTAGTTAAGCAAGCTGTTTGTGATTTTATGGAGCTAATAACCTAATTTTAGCGGATAGTGTGAGCTTTTCTTTGTGGGAATATAAGAAAAATAAAGGTATCGATTTCAGTTTGAAAGTTTTCTTTATTTTACATGAAATATAGGTCTTGCCACCCAAATCATGAAATACGTGATATTTTACTTATTTCTTATTCTAATTATTGAATTAAGCAACTCAAATATTTTTATTCTTTTTTAGTTTTATAAACGATGTATAAATATATATATTTTTCGGATATCGAAAATATAGACTATATTTTTACTTATATATCGGTTACTTATATTAGTTATTTCATTGGCTAATACTTCATAGCTCAAGTAATAAAATACTTTATTTTGAAAAATATATTATACACATCTTATGCAATATATATATCAAAATATAGAATAGTGGTATTTTTCATAACTCGACGTATTCACTTTTTCGGTACTGTTCGCTGTAATCCTACTGATTGATGTGATGCTTCGCCTTTTCGAGATTTTTCTAAACCAAAATAAATATTTACTTGTACATCGAAATCCAAAACATTTCAGTAAGAATAAAAGTAAATTATTATCTTTATAATGTATCATACTTATTCTGAACATTAAATTACATGCATCAATACAACCACTTCTGCATACTTCCAGAATCGCTAGTTATAATCAGAAAATAGATTAATAAGTAAATTTTAAAACAATATTATTTACTATACAGAAATTCACAAATAAAAATTGCACTCGCTTTATCTTATTTTACATGATTTATCCCTCATTTAATCTGAAAAATCATAACACATTTTCTAAATTCATTCAATTTGTTAAATCTAACAATTTAGTTCGAATTGAGATTTTAGTTTTTATTTCGCTTTTTTTATTTCCTTCTATTATTGTTACAATATATACAAATACAGTTTCTTACAAGATAATTTTTTTTTAACTTTAGTTAAAAGAGCTTAAATTTTTTTAAGATAATTTATTTTTTATTTAATACTTTAAAATATATTCTTATAATGGCTTACGATCTTCTGTGAATTTTCTAATCCTGTGCATGATTATGGCTTTAAGATTATCATGTTTTAATGTTTTTATGCATGAACATGTATCTACAACTTCATAAAAATCAATGTCAAGAATTCAAACTCATTTATGATCAAAACATTTTGCAATAATTATAATACTTGTGCGGGCAAATTTACAAGTTGAATTTACAAGCAAATTTAAAAATGTAATTATGATATGATATGAAGTTTACAAAATTCCGATTTTATCTTGATTACATATATAGCTTCTATGATCGTGAACAAATTTTGGAAGATTCTAGTGCAGTGCATAAGATTTTTTTATCGTTTTGCTACTTTGCCATTAGAAAAGTTTGAATCAGTATCAATATTTAAGATCACGTGTTTTATAGCTTACACTATCATTACATTGTATTTCATTAATTAAAAGTAAATGTAATAAATACGTAGGAGCCTTTATAACTCGTGATTTATTAAGTTATATATGAACATAATATTAAAAGTGTATTTTCTTTATAATAATTCAACGTATATCTTACTTTTACAACCTAGAAGACACTTCTGTGTTGTTCGGTAAACATTTGGTTCTACATAACATATAATTAATTGTGTGATTACAATATATTGATATATTGTATATACTAATTTGATATAAAAACATATTAATGTAAAACTTCGAATTATAAAAAGGATTCTTAAAAATATTAAAATAATAAATATAATGCTGAATAATATAAAATACTAATAATATATCTAATTACAAGATATACTATATATTTCATTATCTTTCTTCGTCAGATAAACACTTTTCCTATATTATCGCATAAAACATCATAGATAAAGTTGAATAAAGATATTGATATTTCTTTCCTAATCAAAATATTTATCAAAGTCATTCTACTTTAAAAAATATAACATTCATTTTTATTTTTTTAAATAGTAGTAATAGTGCGTAGCCAAAGCTACATACAACTCTTTTGAAACAGAGAATAATTTCGAATAATCCTTGCACATTGGAAATTTTATCTGAACCGTGTCAAAATAGAGAGATAAATATAAAACTGAAATAGTAAACATAATGACAGGAACTTGGTTTTTACTTTTGAATATACATTTATTTACCTTTAAGTATATTGTTTCTAATATTTTTGTGAATTCTCATTATGAAATACTGTAATTACAAAACAAGGCCCAAATCCATTTATGCATTACGTAAACAAGTAAATTTCAAATTTTTCAGTTCTTTTACTAATAGTAATAATACATAAAAAACTTGAGTACTAATTTATAAATGGCAATCTACTTACTTGCATATTTATTTTCGCATGACTCTCTGCAATCATCTTTGAATACTAAATATGCCGCATCTAATTTTGAAAACAAACTATTTTTGAATTACATGTCTTATGTAGAGTAGTTTATTGTTTAATGTGATATGATTTTGTATAAAAAATTTTCTTTTGTAAATATGAACAATACTTTAATTTAGCCTTCAATTTCTTTAAATTATTTAATATTAAATAGATAAAATGTATTAAAAAAGATATAAATTTATATAAGTGGTATTTTTCTCTAGACGACTGAATGTATTTACATTATAAACATAAATTTTTATTATTATTGTCTTTTAAGACAATTTTTAAATAAATCAGCGACAAGTGAATATTAGAAACAAATAAAAATTTACTTTTTCAAAAATACTTTTTTTTAAAATAACATATATTATTTATATATTTTTAATAAATAATGAAAACATGTAAAAACTAATGAAATATATTTATCGACTCAAGTTTATAATCAATAAATTATATTCCAGATTTTCTCGGTAATCATAATATATTATTATTGCAATGCTAACTATAATACTAATTAAAATTATATTATGCATATTTATCCTTTTTCTCAAGTTGTATTACTATATTATCCAAAGTATATTCACCACAATTATATACTTCTTATAATTTTTAGATCAAGTTCATTGGGATTTACAGTGATTGCACAATTTTAAACAATTAATTTTAATACTATTCCTAATATAAGGTACGTAAGAATGTGAGTAAATAATCCTAGATTTTATTCTACTTACGCGCATTTTCATTTGGATGTAATTTTGTATAATTTCGTGCCGTCTCTTCGGAAATATCTGATTTCAAAAATGAAGAAATATATTTAACGTGAATTGAAACCAATACTTTATGAGAACCACACCTAAACTATTATAGGAATACTACTACATCTTACTAAGTAATGGATTCAAAGGCTTCGTAGAAAACGATGATATGGCTACTATCACTAATAATTAATATATAACATCGCATTTTCTAAAATCTAAGTTGAAGTAGGATATTTAACAATCATAATTAACTGAATTAAATCATATAAAATATTTTATGAATGATGATATACTTTATAAATATAAACAAGTATTGTGTAAGCATTAGAAATTGATAAAAGAACCGCTAAAGTTCTGATTAGAATACATAAACCATAATAAAGAATAAACAATAAAAATGCCTATTAAACCAGCAGTAAATGTAATAACGGAAGTTTTCCAGTTTTCGTTTGTAGAAAAGCGGTGTAAAATATTAAACTGCATCATCAACTATAATTCGAATGATTCGTACTAAATTTTTATGTCTACGTTATTATGTTTTTAATGTTGGCGATTTATCGGTTTCCTTATCTATCATAACACTAATATATTAAGAAAAATAGCAACGTAAATCATCTTTTCCTAAATACATTTATTTAAATATATATAAGAGGAATAGTTTTTCCAAATAAATAAATATGTAATAGTTAAATGAAAGTTGTCAATAGAAAAGCAGAATTTTAACATTAATTTTAACATTAACTTTATATAAAAAAATAAAAGAAAAATAAACTGTTGAAGTTCTTAAATTGAAGTTTTAAATAACGCAACTAAGATTGATTTTTTTATAATAACGTGTTCGTAATTAAATTCGCTAAATAATTATTTTATTTAAATTAGTTTGTTATACATTTGTATTAATTTAATATTGTATAAAACTGAAGTATTTTGTAACAAAGTATATCAACTTATATTCATTTCATGGATATTGGTGAATAAATTTAATAAAATTTTCATTATTCTAATAACAAAGTGTAAAAAAATAGTATTTCACAGAAAATTATCATTTTCATACAAAATATTGATTAAAATATGTCTTACTGTCACAACATTCCAAGCATTGTTCTTTTACAAATGTAAGTTCTCTTAAACCTGAATAAAAAAAGATGTTGAAACGATTAAGTATTTTTTCATAAAAGAATATTCAAACATATAAATACCCATAATGAATAGTACACAATAGACTAGTAAGATTGAGAATAATATTGTAAAATTCATTTTCATCTATATTTGATAATATTAATAGCTTTAAATTCTAATCATATAAGTTTTTCACTGAGTAACACATAATTCGGTAACGATATTTATATTATTTAAAGTAGATGGATTGAAAGAACATGCATTGATAGTCAAACGGTTTTTTTATATCTTTATTGCTCTATAACATTATCTTAATAATTTTGTTATTTCAATTATTTTCAATGACGTCTTTGATAAAAATAATTTCAAATATTATTTTAATGTCATAATTTGAATAATATAATCAATAATATATTAAAAATAGATTTTATATTATATTATGCAATGTTTTAAATCTGTTTTAAAAGTATTTGTAGAGTAAATAAAGTAATAAATTTTATAAATAAAAATTGAATGTTGTTATTTTATTTATCGATAGTTTATCTAGGATCATCTAAGTCTGTTAATACATTTGTAGTGAATCTTTTATGCTCTAGAAAAGAAGTACTCTTACGGCACCGTAAATTATATGTATATGATACTTTCAAAACTTCCTTATTTTACTAATTAAGCTGTTTCTAATATCTATTTCTAATTAGTCTAATAACGATTTAATTTATTCAGATTATTTAAACTATTCTTAATTGGAATATTAAATAACAGAGATATCGATTTCTGTTTGAAAGTCGTATTAATTTTACATGAGATATATATTTCGCTATTAACTGATTATGCTTTTCTAATCATGGGATTCGGGTCACTAAATAATTTAAGGATAATTTGACAAGATAAATTGAAAAATATCAATAACTTAAAAGCTGCGTCAGTCCTTTACATAGACTCAATAACCGTTATTTTGTGGCTGGTGGAGGAATAAATTAATTTATGAATCGGAATTCCAAAACGAAGATCACATAGGGACGTAATTGTTTTAATAAGGTCTGTAAATTTGGATTCGAATATTGTTAAATAGTCGTACGTTACTACGACTATCGTATGCACAGAATGGAAGTAAACGCAGGTACGGATGACAACCAGGTAATCGTTTCAGTTTGTATATTTTCACGTTATTCTTTAAGCAACCAATACATATGACGCATATTAGAAAAAAATAAAAACCACAGTTTCAGTATTTTAAAATCACATAATTTTTAACATTAGAAGAATAACTTATAGTAATTTAATATTTTATTCAGAAATATATTATACTATTTTCTTACATTGTATATCCTGAAAATACAATAGTATTTTTTGCTTTATTTAAACGTATTCAATTTATTACTTTCCTTGGACCTAATCGTGAACTTGAACCACTTGCCTTTCCTGATTTCTTCTTTTGAAAGCTTTCTAAATAAATACGATAATTTACTTTTATACCGGAAATTCACAACATTTCAATAATAACAAATATTGCCAATTATCTTTACAATTCAACTTACTTTTTCGGAACATGATGTAACATGCATCGTCACAACCACTTCTGCATATTTCATGAATTACTAAACATAATGAAATTACAGATTAATAATTAAATGTTTAAGCTTGTTAATTTGCAATAGAGCAATTTCATTTTATTCGAATATTCAATAGATATTTATAATAGTTTTTATCTAATAAAATAAACTTATGCGTTCTACACATTAATTGAGTTTACAAACTATGTAATCTCGGTGTGATATTTTCCGTATTACTTGTATATCATTTTACAGAAGAAATAATAAATCTTAAAAATATACCAATGTATATTTTTCTGTTTATTCACTCAACTGTTAATAAGAGGTATACAAAATATTATGTATTATCAATGTACGAACTTTTGTACGCTTTATAATCTTCAGCATAAGCATGGCTTCAACGTTATCACTTCTTAGTAATTTATAATTTATCAGTAGATACAACTAATGCTTAAATATTTATGTTCCCGATGATCTATTAAGTTATTAAATGAATAGAATAATAGACTGTATCTTCCATTATAATAAGTAAATTTATATCTTACCTTTACAACTTCGAAGACATTTATCTAATCCTGGATATATTTGCGATTCTGCATAATAAATAATTAATTGTTAATGTAGATTTATGTATTAAGATATAAATAATATATAATAATCGTATTGTCACGTATATAAACCAAATATTCTTTAGATTGACTTTATAATAAATTTGATTTTGCTAAATATAAATTCCTAGCAGACATAATTTTCTTCCTTCGTCTATTAAGTAAACTTAAGACATTTTATATAATCAAACAAAAAACTTCTTTGACCAAATTAAAGGAAGAAACATTTATATCGTTCGTAATCCAAATATTAAAGAAAATCATTGTGCATTAAATATCTAATATTAGTTTTTATTTTTTCAAATAGATATTAATTTTTGAGAGTTTTGACTGCTTTTCAAATTCAAATTTATGTAAAATATAAGATATACAAGTATATTTCATTACATATAGTTTTTCTCGTATTTCTAAGACATCATGTTATGAAATATTTTAATTACACTACAATGCACAAACTAATTAATGCACTGTATAAACAATGAATTTGATTATTTCGATCTTTTTAATAATAATTATAATATATTGAATAATGTGAGTATTGATATATAAATTTCATTCTACTCACTTGCAAATTTTCGTTCGCATGACTGTAGGCAATTACTTTTAAATACTTCAAATGTCCTCTCTGATTTTGAAAAAAAAAACAATATTTCAACTACAATTTTGATATGAAGCATATATTTCATAGAAATTATTTCAAATCGTGAAATAAGTACGAAGTTTATTGATTAATTATTAATCTATCAATAGCATTATTTTGTGGACTATTGATTGATTTATCTTAATATCTATGAATTATTATTAAAAATTTTAATATATTGGTTTGATACAAATACTAAATAATACGTTGCACAACATGATTATTATTATTTATGTACCAGGAGTAAAAATTGTAATCACGGATATAGCAACTATGTTTTTTGGTCTCAAGTTTGTAATAAATAATTTGTATTTGTTCGGTAATAATAATATATCGTCAATTACAATGATACATTTAATACTTTTGTTATATTAATTAAAATTATATTACGAATAGTGGTCATATTTCTTTTAAATTTTATTATTATATTATGTAGTCAACAATGTTATCTTATTAACATTCATTAGGATACCGAAGTATTTAATTTCAATTGAATCAAATTATAAAAATATGATTTATTTTTATAAAACTAGAATATACACTTAATTATCTTTCTACGTCACCTTTGTATTTTCAACTATTATTTGAAAATCTCAGTAGCACTTTTAAGACAATTAAATGAAAAAATTCTTTCTCTATTCACTTACTCAAAAAATAATAGTATATTAAAACTATATAACTAGTTTTATTTTCAAATAAAGAACGTTTTTCTATATAAATTTGCCACTGCGGAATACGTTTTAATTTTTTTAATAAGTAAATGTGTTAGAGATTTTTTACAATGATTAGTATAGGAAAAAATAACATTAACAAGCACAAAAGGGGTTAAAAAAATCAAAATTTCTTCCTAATTTACTCGAAAATGAACAAAAATAAATAAGGAAATTTCCTCTTTTGATACAAACTCGTTCATTACATTATTCTTATATTTTTCCATTAGGTATTACAATTATACTTCAGAATATATAAAAAAAGAGTTTCTCATCATGAAACTGCAATACGATTTAGATTCATATCTTAGCATAAAGGATGTATTGTTCGAAAAACTCCGTTTACAAATATGTATTATCTATTACGAACAGTTGCATTAACTGAACGATATTTACGAACGTCATTTATATAGAAAAGTTTGATGAGCATATTGGAATCAACAATAAAATGCGAAATATAATTAATCTCATAAATGTATGAAAAATGTAAATTCGATAGATCTATTAATATATTTGTTACAACTTGAAAGAACGAGTACATTGGGATATACTATGTTTCCATAATTTTATACAATTAATGTAAGTTCAATCCTTAATATAATGGTTATAATAAACGGAGGAATGTGAGTGAAAATTTACTGTTTCTATTTTACTTACCTGGATCATTATTTATAAGGACTTTTGTATAATTTCGTGCTGCATCTTTCGAAATATCTGATTTGCAGAATGAAAAAATATATTTTATTCACAATTTTGTATAAAGAATCAATATTTTTGGAACGATTTTGAAAATATTAAATATTTACCTTTTTTGTTATTTACTAATGAATTAAATGGCTATGTAAATGATTTTGTTGTTGCTATTATTACTAACAATTATTAAACAACCTTTCTATTTAAAATTCTGGGTAAATGAATGATATTTAGGAGTTTATAAACCTCATTGAATCAGATTATTTAATATTTTAATAAACTGATATTCTTAAAAATCCTAAACAAGTATTTTTAGTTTTTGCGCTTTATGGCTACATAAGAATTTAATGCCTTTTAAGAAAATATTAGTAATAGTGTTAATTTATTTTGTTTTCACTCATAATTTTAATTCACATAATAGTGAATAATACATTTTGCGAATTGTATTAGAATTACAAATTGATAAAGGCATTGTTAAGAAATAAAATTGTTTAGATTGCATAAGCAAGAATAAGGGACAAATTATAAAGGTTGTCTGAGAAAATTGAAAATAAATGTAATAACGACAATTTTTCAAATTTTGTCTGAAGAATAGTGATGTTGAATAACCAAGAAAAAATAAGAATAACAATGTTTTTCCAAAAACATTTGATTAAAGAGAAATAAAGGCTATTTTTTCAAAAAGTCTGAAGTCAGAAGTCTGAACTAACACAATTAAGAGCTATATATTTATAATAAAGCATTTGTAATTCAATTTGTAAAACAAATATTTTCTGTATATTAGTATTTTATGGATTTATAATATATTAATATTGATAAAATTTAAATTATTCGTAACCAAGTATTTCAACTACTTTTTCATTAATTTATATTATAGAATTGAATTTAATAACTTTTACAATATTTACATAAAAGAAATACTATCATAACTAAAAGTATACTTTTGTTATTAGTAAAATTATTTATTGCTTAACAAATTATCATTTATTTAAAAAATATTGATTAAAATATATCTTACTTTCGCAACATTCGACGCATTGTTCTTTTACAAATGTAAGTTCTTTTGCACCTGAATAAAAAAAAATGTTGAAACGAATAAATATTTTTTCAAAAAAGAATATTCAAACATATAAATACCCCTGATAAATAGTACACAACAGACTAGCGAGATTGAGAATAATACTGTAAAATTCATTTTCATCAATTTTTCATATTTTTTTTAGCATTACACTTTATAAACACAGGAACTCATTAATAACAGATTTTTGGTAATAGTATTTATATTAGCGAAAGTAGATGTATTAACATAAAATTTTTTAATAGTTAAAGATTTTATAACACTTTAGGCTAAAGCGTAAACTTCTTAACAGTTTTGTTTTTCGAATTTTGTTCAATCACGTCTTTGATAACAATGCTTTAAATATAATTTAAATGTCATCGTTTAATAATATACGTAACAATATAATATAATAAGATATTATAATATAGTATTCTACGTATGAAATATGATTTTAAAATATTTGTAAATTAAATATAGTAATATTATATAAATACAAATGAAATTTTGTTCCCGTATTTATTGATATTTATTCTGGGTCCATCTAGATTTCTTGTTTTAAACGAATGTTCGCGATCCTTGTTATTCTGAGTAATCTCAGATGTTCTTTCAACATAATGACCTTCACTCATATTATTGTTACATATGTTTACATTTAGACATACATAATGATACCTTATTTTCTAATTTAGTTCTCATCGGTACCAATATCTATGTGTAAATTTTTTATTAAAACTTCTCATTGACTTAGTTCCCACTTTATAACTAACTTTGTAAATTTGTTAAATGTTTATATAAATTTAAACGGAAAAAATTTAGTCAGTCAAAACTGAAGAAGAGGTAGAAGCAGGAACTATAACAGGGTTCCCGGAAGCGGTTTTAAATATATTTTAAATGCAAGTCTTGCAACTGTGATGCTATTTTTCATGGATCGTTCGATGACCGCACTACTTGGGTTATTTTTTTATTTTAACTAATTGTTTCGCCCTTCTTAAAGTAAATCACCCATAACATACAAGCTATTCTGTCTTTGTTGGAGCAATTTGAAGTGCAATTGCGTTTCTCCATTCTTGGGTCAAAGTAGAACTTTGTGTTCCACTTCGTCTCATTTGGGGGAGCGATATAACAACAAAATATAAAGCATAAGGTGGACACATAACTTTAGGCTCCATATTTTCAATCTCAAACTTAGTACAATACACCAATAAAATAACATTTTGTAATTCAAAAAACTTTACCTAAAAATTGTACAGTAAATATTAAAAAACTGAATTATTGTTAGTTTCATTTAATAAGAGTATTAAAATAATAAAACTAACGAATTACATTTTGATGGATATTATTCAAATGTTTTTGAAGTAAGGAGTATCAAATTATATATTTCTTCAGATTAAATAACTATACCATAGTGCTTAAGAACTTTATTCGAAAAAATTTTGTAATAGTTTCTTACATTATATATCACGAAAATGCAATAAGTTTTCCATTTATTCAAACATATTCATTTTATAATTCGACTGAGATACTTGTCTGCAACTGACATCTTGTCTGGATGCATTCGAGGTTTTCCTAGACAAATACGATATTATATACATTTATATCCGAATGCACAAGAATTTGATAGAAACAGATCGAACCAGTTATCTTTATAATTCGACTTACTTTTCTTAAACATAAAGAAACATGCATCAATGCATCCGCTTCTACATATTTCAAGAATTACTAAATATAATGAAATTACAGATTAAAAAATAAACTTTTAAGATATATATTTTGAGATATATAATTATAGAGAAATTAATTGTTATACACAAACATAGAATTTCATAATAATATTCATTTGATATATACAGCTATTATGACCCAACATAAATAGAGATTACAAATTAGAAACATGTGATATTTCTTTGTTTTATTTGTTTACATTTTTGTAGAAGAAATATTAAATCTGATATTTAGTTTTCTTTATCATGCACAGGTTTTGTTCAATTTTATTATATATGGCAGGTAAAGGATGACAAAACGAATATCGCAGGCAGAACCATAAAGTCTCTGACGACCGCTGAATCGGTGGCGACTAAATGAATTTAGAAAGGGGAAGAACAAAGTGTTTTTTCCAATTAGTTGCATACGATTAACGTAAAATAAAGTTTGGTTAGTTGCATCTTCTTTCACCATATTTCGTTGGGTTTGCATTCGCCTTAATTAATCCAAAATAATATAAAAATGTTTTCCAAATTCATTCGATATGTTTAGATCTAACAAGTAAGCTCGAAATTGAGATTTTAGTTTTTCTTTTGCTTTAGACTTTCTACTAATGATATAATATAGATTAATTCAGTTGCACAAGAAAAGCAGGGCTGCCAGCATCAGCACCGAGTTCAGAGTGCAGCGTTAGATTGCTGCACCAGGGTAGTCTCCGGGTGTAGTCATTAAACCCAAATACCCGTCTCCATAATAGGCAGTCAGTTGATTTATCTTTGAATGCGGAGTGGTTCGCTGCGACGGATATCGTTCCTTGATGTACCCGAAATCGCCGGCGTATTCGCGATTATAAATTAAAGCTCCACAGCGTTTATCGTAGAATATATGTAAAATTCGTCGCCGTTAGTGTATAAATTTCCGCCGCATTTGTACTTTTAAGTTCCGCTGTAACTTGTACAGAAATTATATCCCCGAAAACCGACAATTGTAAATGGTAGCCGTAATGTTTCCAAACAGTAGAACAATACATGTAAAATAAAGAATTGAATAAATTAGTTTAATTATAATATCAAAATAACTTTGTTCTTTGTTCGCCCTTGTCTCAACACACTTCTTCCTCCAACAACGAAACCAGTCCGACATCGAACCATCCGGTCTGAGATAGCCTGGAAGCGCGATAAACCGAACCGTCGGCGCCGCCACCGCCAGAAAGACAAGTAAGTCGTTACATCGCGTCCAAAAAGGGACAAAAAAACTTTAATAAAGCAGATAGAGTATAGATAATATATAGTACAGAAGTTAAGTAAGTTAATTCGCTACACACTTTCACCACCTATTATTTTATTAGTTAAAAGTAAATGTAAAAATACTTAAGAGTTCGTGTACCACAAGATTTATTAAGTTATAAAAGAATATAATATTAAAAGTGTATTTTCTTAATAATAATACAATGTATAACATACTTTTACAACCTCTGAAACAGTCCAGTGTTCGACGAAACATTTGTGGTTCAACACAACAGATAATTAATTATGTGATTACATTATCTTGAAATATTATATATACTAATTTGATAAAAGGAAATATTTCGCATAGCATTATAAAATAAAAGAATACGTTTTTAATTACAATCTTTACCATACAATTCATTATGTCTCGTCATTAGTTAAATATGCCTTATTCTTTATTATGTTAAACCAAGAAAAACATAATAGATAAAATTCAAAAAAGATACTGATATTTTTCTCATACCCGAAATATTTATAAAAGTCATTATGCTTCAAAAATATAACCTTATTTTAGTTTCTCAATTAGATATTAGCGTTTGAGTGATTTAACTTGTTGCCAAATTCAAATTTGTATTAAATTTAGAATATGCAGGTATATGTCATAACATATAGTTTTCCTAATATTTCTGATAAATCATATTATGAAATACTGTAATTACTGTAATTATAGTGCGCAAATACATAAATTTGCTTTATAAACAAACGGATTTGTTCATTTCTGTCCTTATAATAAGAATTATTATATATTGGAGAATGTGTGTATTAATTTATAAATTTCATTATACTTACTTGCATATTTTCGCTCGCATGACAGTAGGCAAGTATTTTTAACAGCTTCAAAAGTCCTCTCTGATTTAAAAAAAAATAATACCTTATCTACAATTTTAATCTGAGACTTATATTTTATAAAAAATATTTTTAAATAATATACAGGTACAAAGTTTATTGATTAATTATTAATCTAAGAAGATCACATGTGTTCGAGCAGATATTAAATTAAATTAGTGGTATTATTTGGTGGACTATTGATTGACTTTGCTTAATAAATATCAATTATTATCAATATGTTTATAATATTTGTTTTGATACAAATATTAAATAATACGTTGCACAACATGATTATTATTATTTATATACCAGGAGTAAAAATTGTAATCACGGATATCGCAACTATGTTTTTTGGTCAATTACAATGATACATCTAATACTTTTGTTATATTAATTAAAATTATATTGCGAATAGTGATCTTATTTATTTCAATTTTTATTATTCTATTATGAATTAAACAGTGTTAACATATTAACATTCATTAGGATACCGAAGTATTTAATTTCAATTGAATCAAATTATAAAATTATGATTTAATTTTATAAAACTATAATATACACTTAATTGTCTTTCTACGTCACCTTTGTATTTTCAACTATTATTTGAAAATCTTAGTAGCACTTTTAAGACAATTAAATGAAAAAATTCTTTGTGTATTCACTTACTCAAAAAATAATATTATATTAAAACTATATAATTAGTTTTATTTTCAAATAAAGAATGTTTTTCTAGATAAATTTGCCACTGCGGAATACGTTTTAATTTTTTTAATAAGTAAATGTGTTAGAGATTTTTTACAATAATTAGTGTAGGAAAAAAAAACATTAACAAGCACAAAAGGGGTTAAAAAGATCAAAATTTCTTCCTAATTTACTCGAAAATGAACAAAAATAAATAAGGAAATTTCCTCTTTTGATACAAACTCGTTAATTACATTATTCTTATATTTATTGCAATTATATAGGTATTGTAATTATACTTCAGAATATATAAAAAAAGAGTTTCTCATCATGAAACTGCAATACGATTTAGATTCATATCTTAGCATAAAGGATATATTGTTCGAAAAACTCCGTTTATAAATATGTATTATCTATTACGAACAGTTGCATTAACTGAACGATATTTACGAACGTCATTTATATAGAAAAGTTTGATGAGCATATTGGAATCAACAATAAAATGCGAAATATAATTAATCTCATAAATGTATGAAAAATGTAAATTCGATAGATCTATTAATATATTTGTTACAACTTGAAAGAACGAGTACATTGGGATATACTATGTTTCCATAATTTTATACAATTAATGTAAGTTCAATCCTTAATGTAATGGTTATAATAAACGGAGGAATGTGAGTGAAAATTTATAGATTCTATTCTACTTACTTCGATCATTATTTAATAGGATTTTTGAGTAATTTAGTGCTGCTTCTTCGGAAATATCTGATTTTCACAATAAAAAAATATATTTAATTCACATTTTTGAATTAAGAATCAATATTATTTAAACAATTTTGAAAATATTGAATATATACCATTTTTGTTATGTATAAATGAATTAAATGACTATGTAAAAGATTTTGTTTTCGCTATTATTACTAACAATAAATATACCACCTTTCTATTTAAAATTCTGGATAGATGAACGATATTTATGGGTTTATAAACCTAATTGAATCAGAATATTTAATATTTCATTAATTGATCTTCTTATTATTAAAATAATTATTACGAATAATTATCTGCAGTATGTATTTAAATTGAAGTTATAAATAACATAACTAAAATATATTTATATACAGTAACATATTTTAAATTCATTTAACAAAACAATTATTTAATTTATCAACCATTTACGTAGGTTTATATTACTTTAACGTTAAATATAAGTTAAGTAATGTGTCACGAGATATTTAAATAAATATTTCATATAATGGATATTGGTGTATTGAATTTAATAAACAGTTTACTATTCAGATACAATAGATAGAATGAAACCTAAAGTAAAGTAACCTATTCTTATTATTAAAATATTATAATTTTTAGCAAATTTTTATTTTATTTATAAATATTGATTAAAACATATCTTACATTCGCAACATTCGATGCATTGTTCCTTTACAAATGTAAGTTCTTTTGCACCTGAATAAAAAAAGCTGTTGAAACGAATAAGTATTTTTTCATAAAAGAATATTCAAACGTATAAATACCCTTGATAAATAGTACATAACAAATCATCCAAATTGAAAATATTATTATAAAATTCATATTCACTTATACTCGATAATATTTTTAGAATTACACTATGTAAATTTACGATCTCTAATTATACAAGTTTTTCACTGAGGTACACATTATTCGGTAAAGGTATAAATATCAGTTAATGTTAGGGATTTCGATAACATGCATTGATACTTAAACGTTTTTCTATTACTTTTATAGCTCTACAAATTAACATTTTAATAGTTCTGTTATTCCAATTTATTTCAGTGAGGTCTTTTATAAAAATACTTTCAAATATTATTTTAATGTCATCGTTTCAATAATATATTTAACATTATAATAAAAATAGATATTATAATATAGTATTCTACTATAATATATCATTGAAATATGATTTTAAAAGTATTTGTAAATTAAATAAAGTAATATTAAAAAATACAAATTATATATTGTTGTTTTATTTATAAATATTATAAATAAATTTGATAATATACTGCTCTAAGTTTGGAATCTTATTTAAAAGTAATTGTAAATTACAAATAAAGTATTATATTAAAAAATACAACATAAATATTGTTGTTTATTAAAAATTTACATGGGATCCTGCAAATATACAACGAGATCTCGCGAACTTTGAATTTATGAACAGTTTTAGCTCATGAAAGATACTGTGATTCGTTATTATTTTTTGAAAAGATATCATTCAGTTGAATTTATAAGTGCTGTATTTAAACATTGATTATTTTCCAGTCATAAATCGTCGTATCTTTGCATATCGTTATATCATTTTAAAGCTGCACTATTACTGAAAAACCAATATGGTTAGTCGAAACTACAAGTTGCCTTAATTTTTAGAAAACGGCTCCACACTTACAACTATGTTGAATGAGCTCCTCCAGAAAGGAATGGAGAGAACGTCATCGAGCTGCATTTCAAAAGGTGAGGAAATGCTTCGCTGCGGCATTAATACCTAATGAAAGTCCACTTATTTCCGACGAGGTTAAGGATACAAAACAAACTTAACCCAGAATTCGATGGCCTATTTACCCACATTTGCAAAGTATCGCCGGCCATCTCGGCGAGTTCATCGAAAAATAGGGGGATGGGGATGGGAAGGCTCCAAGGGACCATACCAAATAAATTGAGACCTAGTTTTATATTATACGATGGAAGCGATTGTAGATACGTTCCATTACCTGATCGACAGCTGAAACCTTTAAACCTGCCTAAAAGTCCATCTATACAAAAGTGCATATAACAGAGAACCCAGGAAACTAACAACCCTAAAAAGTTTATTGTCGAGTACAGAATATATATACGATGGATCTGTGGGCTAATCACCTGGTTAAGGAAGGTCAGGCTCTAACAATAATACTTTGCATAGAAATACTGATTTCGGTCGGCTTCCAGGTACTTATTGATCCGACAAATATGCAGATAAGACTGCGTCAAAACAGTCCTGTAAGGAACATTGGCTAGGGGATGGCAGCACTGGCTTCAAAATGGTCCACTTGCCAAAGAAAGGAAACTTGATTTCTGTAGCCGATGTGGTAGTCCAAACCTTCAGCGAATCTTGTGCGAATCCATCAGTTTTTATACATTATTTACAAGAAAAGGTGCTACATATGCCGACTGTATGGGTGTTCCTTCGATTTGGACTATAATATAGGATGCAGGGGATCTTTCTAGTCAGTCGAAGCGGAAGAAGCAGCAAATACTGCAAACTGCAAAGTTCTCGGAAACGGTTTCAAACATATTTTAAATGCAAGTGTTGCACCTGTGATGCTTCTTTTCACGAATCGATTCGACGACCGCACTATTCGGATTTTTCTTCTTTTTGCCAATTATTTTGCTCTTCTAAGGTGAAATTGTCGATAATAAACAAACTATTCTGTCTTTGTTAGAGCAATTAGATGTGGAATTATCTCGTTATTTACAGTAAATTTGACGTGGTGTGTAAACACCACGTCTAGGGACGAGGATCTTTTACTAAATGGGAAGCTCTATCGAATCCGAAACCGTCCAGCTTGCCTCTCATACTTTATGAATTTCCATTTAGTTTTCTTCTATAGTTTCCATTTCAAATTTAATACAATAAACAAGTAATAACATTTACTAATTGAATACAACTTCCATATAAGAATTTCACGGGAAATATTAATAAACTGAATAATTGTTAGTTTGAATAAATAAGAGTAACAAAAATTTAAAACCAGCTTATTATACTTTTATGAATATTATTCAAATATATTTGAAATAAGTGTCTTAAATTTATATATTACTTAAGGCACAATAATAACTGATAGTAATTTAAAAACTCAGAAAAATGTTATAGAGCTTTGTTACATTATATATCATGAAAATGCAAAAGAATTTTTTCCCATTATTCAAACATTTTCACGTTCTTGCTCTCTTAGGCACAGCAACCCTATGTGCACTTGGATCCTTTCTGAGATTTAGCTCAACAAATAATATTATTTACTTTTACATCAAATTCTACAAGATACAATAATAACAAATGTTGCCAATTTACATATAATTCAACTTATTTTTTCTAATGTATATGAAATATTAATCCCTAAATTAATATAAGTTAAAATAATTTTATTAAATAAAATAAAATTTACACGATTTATAATATATAAAATTTATTTTTTCAAATGTATATGAAATATTTACCCCTAAATTATTATTAATTGTATAATAAATATTATTTTATAAATTATATATTTTATTCTATCAAAATAATCCTGTTAATCAGGCATTTTATTTAATTAATATTATAAATAATATTATATATTATTTTAATATATCCTTCTATAATTATTATAATTTTTTTGATATTATGAGATGTAATGCATCTAGATGATTTATTTATTGAATTTTTGGAACTTAACAGCATTTATCTTTTCAATTTCTTTTAAAGAAGTCAATTTATTAATTCAATTCATTTATTAATTAATAAAAATTGACTTAATATTTTTTCAATTTCTACAATTTAAAAAATTATTTTGTTAAATATTATTAATTCTTTAATTAATTGAACTAGTCCGAATATTAATTTATTTATATTCATTATTATTATTACAAATGTTATTTGAGCTCCAGTCATAGGTTTACAAACTTCTTCAATTAAAATTATTATAGGCTATTCTTCTATAATTCAAATTTCTTGAATTCAAATATTAATACATTCTAACGAAAAAATTAGTATTTTATATATTTCTTTATACACTTTAATTAGTAGTTCTTAATACAATTATTTAATTATTTTAATATTAATATTTACAAGATTTATACATAATAAAATTAATAAAAAATATTCATATATATATTTTAATTCTACCAATCTTATCGTGAGCAGGATTACTAACATTTACTGGATTTTTAATAAAATGAATAGGAGTAAAAGCTATAATTAATATACCATTTAATTTACTAATAACTTTTATTATATCTTCATTAATTAGCACTTTCTTTTACATACGATTTACTTATTCTTTTTTTATTTTTTACTTTTATACAAAAAAAATAACTTAAAATTTATTAACTATAATCCTATAATTCCTGAATTTATAATAATTATAAATTGATGTAGATTAACATTATTTATTTATTTATTTAAAATTTTAAGCTAATAAAACTATAAGCCTTCAAAGTTTAAATTATACAATATGTGTAAATTTTATTAATTGAAACCAAATTTTGAGGTTTATTATTGTTAATAATATCATTGAATATTTATATTCCAATTAAACAGAAATATTCAAAATTATAAACTTCTAATTCATTAATCAAATAATTAAATTATTAATTAAGATATAAATATACTTATTTGCACAGAATAAATAATTGTAAACCCAATTCTTATCAACATCTATCATCCTACTCAAAATAAATTATATCTTTTGAATAAAACTCTGATAAAAAAGGTATTCCACATGAAGCAAAATTTGCTACAATAAATTATTATTATTAATCCTAATTGTGATAAAGTAGAAAAAGCAACAATTTTTTTCAAATCATAATTTATAATAGAAGAAATTCCTGCTAGAAGTATAGTATTTAATCCTACAATTTTAATCAATTCCATTACATATAAATTTAAATTTATAATATGATTGAATTGAATCAATAAATAAACTCCGGCAGTAACCAAAGTTAAAGAATGAACTAAAGCTGAAACAGGAGTAAGGGCTGCTATTGCAGCCAGTAACCAAGAAGAAAAAATAAACTGAGTACTTTTAGTAAAAGCAGCAATTATAATAAATAATAAAAGGTAATTATTTATACATCTAAAATTAATAAAATTTATTCTTCCAAATATTATTATTATACCAATTAATATTACAAGAAATACATCACTAACACGATTTATTAGTACTACTGTTAATATTCCTGAATTATATCTTGAATAATTATTATAATAAATTACTAATAAAAAAGAAACTAATCTTAACTCATCTCACCTGATTAAAATTCTAATTATATTAGGACTAATAATTATTAATATTATTGAAAGTAAAAACAAAAATTTTAAAAAATCGCAATTTAGAAGAGTCAACTCTTATATATTCATTACAGTATAATATAATTCTTAAAGAGATCAATATAACTACTGCTATGTATATTAATGTTATTCGATCTATATAAATAAATATATGAATATTAACTCTATTAATTGATAAAATTCCTCACACTAAAAATAACGAATATTTATATATTAATACTATTAAGCTTAATATAAAAAATGTAACATCTACGAATAAAAATAAAAATCTGCTTAAATAAAAATAAATAATTTATATATATATATATTATTTTAAATGTAAGTCAACATATTTTTGATCCCACAAATTAATATTTTAATTAAATTATTTAAATATATAATTATATTCATTTTTAAAACAATAAAATTCAATGAAGAGTAATAATCATATAATCATTGATATTATTAGGAGTAATTTTACCTAATAATCTTCTTCATTTTCCATGAAATCTATAGGAAAATAAATATTACCTACAAGTTGCTCTTAAATATATCCTAATAATTATAATAAAAATTACATTAAAAGATCATTGTAAAACACTCCCACTCTTATTACTTCTCTCAGTGTATTTAACGAAATAGGAGCATATATTTTAATTGAACAAAAAATAAATCATCATAAAATATGGAAGAAATAAAATAAATCATTCTTTTATTAATTAAAATATTTCGACTCCCTGATCGTTCATAAAAATAATTTACAATTACAAATAAACCAGAAGAACATAAACCACGTCCAATTATTATTAATAACCCCCTAATAAACCCTCAATGAGTTATTGTTATTATTCTAGTCAATATTATACCCTATAAACTACTGAAGAATAAACAACTAATATTTTTATATCAAGGCTTCGTAAACATACAGTACTTAAATAAATTACTCCTAATAAACTAATTGATATAAATAAAGAATTTATATTATCTCTTCTCCTATTATTATTGTACGACATAATCCATAACCTCCTAATTTTAATAAGATACCAGCTAAAATTATTGATCCAGTAATTGGTGCTTCAGCATTAGCTTTAGATAATCAAATATGAAATATAAATACAGGAACTTTTATTAAAAATTCAAAAATTAAAAAATAATATATTATATTATTTTTATTAAATTTCATATTAAAATTTCATAATTTAATGAATTAAATAAATAATAATAATAAATAATTATTAGTGGCAGAGAAGAAAATAAACAATAAAAAAACAAATAAAGCCTAGCACTAATTCCCTCAGGTTGATGTTCTCACCCCATAATTAAATTGGTAGCTAATAATTTTAGTTCAGAGAAAATATAAAAATAAAGAAATTTATTGAAGAAAATGATATAAATAAGCTAAATAATAATAATATTAATAAACTAGTATATAAATTTACATTATTGACTTTTCTAATTATAAATATTAAAGCTAAAATTCAAAATCTTAATAACAACAAAATAAAGCTATAATTATCTAACCCTATAAAAAAATAAATTATTCTTCAATTATTTGTATAATTATACTTAATTATTATTATAAATCTCATAATAAATAATAAATTCACAATAATTAATATCTTAAACTTTGAATTAGAAACTTTGAACATAAAAACAAAAATATTATTATTATAAATAATCTTATAATAAAATTAAATTTACAAGCTTCATATTATCATTCCCATTAGTTCGAATTAATAATATTAATAATGTTAATCCCATAACTCTTTCACAAACGCAAAAAATTAAATAATATGAAGTTTAAATATATTATTATGATTTTCGAGACAATTATACATAACAATAGTAATAATCTAACTATCATTACCTCTATTATAATTAAAGTCAATAATACTACTCTCCATATTTTAAATGCTAAATTTTTGAATATATAAATATAAAGACATATATATAAATACTTAAATGAATAAATAGTAAATTTATTTATTATTAAATAGTTATTAATTTAAATTAAAATATTAATTTTGTAAATTAAAATAAATTATAAATTTATAACTAATATAATTAATCTTCAAAAAAATAAATAAAAATTTATATCATTAATCTCCAAAATTAATATTTTATAATTAAAGCATTTCTCGAATATAATAATGAAAATAATATTTTCTATCGATTAAACATTTATTTCAAATTATCTATTAATTATATTACTATTAATTATTAAACCAAGAAAATTTATAAATCCTATACACGCTAAAATTATTTTAATTATTTTTATTTTATTTCTATATTTAATTTAAGACTTATAGCTTATAATCATATAATACCAATAATTATATTTTTACTTTTAATTGGTGGCTTAATAATTATTTTCTTTATTTACTAGATTTATTGGTAAATTTAGTCCAATTAATACTAAAGATTCAATCTTAGCATACTTTAATGTTATACTATTTTTAATTTTTATATATTATTCACATAAAAAATATACATATTTTCCTTGAATGATTAATTCTAAACGAATTACATCCTTAAACAATACTCATTTAGAATCATCAAAATTTAAATGATAGATTATTATTTATATACTCAATCAATAATGGCTTATCTATAATATTTATTTTTTTTTTATTACATAGACTTTATGTGATTATTAAATTATGTAAATCAAGAGGAAAAACTATACGAAAAATAACATATGGAAAAATTCAATAATAAAAACTAATAACATATTATCAATTATTAATAATTTATTAATTAATTTACCCACTCCAATTAACATTTCAATTTGATAAATTTTTGGTCACTACTAGGACTATGCTTAACATTACAAATTATTACTGAATTAATTTTTATCAATACACTATACTGCTAACATTAATTTAGCTTTTAATAGAGTTATTCATATTGTTCAAGATGTAAATTATGGATGATTATTTCGATTAATACATATAAATGGGGCATCATATTTTTTACTTTTATATTTATACATATTGGTCGAAATTTATATTATAGGACTTTTAAATCTATCAAACCTTGAAATATTGGAGTGATTATTTTTTAATAACAATAATAACTGCATTCATAGGGTATGTCCTTCTACGAGGACAAATGTCATTTTGAGGGGCTACAGTTATTACTAACTTATTGTTTGCAATTCCA